>JXCR01103176.1:249935-264882 GCA_002079205.1 Phalaenopsis hybrid cultivar
TGGTCTGGTTCAAGCTTAGCCTTAGGATCTATCCTAGATTCAACCTCAAGAATCATCAAAGGCAAACCCAAGACAAGATCAACTAAGGAGTGTGATTCCTTTTGGAACCATCTCAACGGCCTCCAAAAATTGGAGTCGGAGCATAAATAAATGCATATGTATTTCAGTTAGATAAGTAGAGAGGTCTAACCGGTAACGTTGGATATCGAGGTATCACAACGAGTCATGGACTGATTTATAGAGACCAAGTGTCTAATCAGTTCAACATGACTATTGACAAGGTGATAAAAATAAACCAAGTCAAACAAAGCATATCCATAAGGTTGGATATGGGAGAGGTGGATTAACCTCAAAAAGATGCTCTTTCACTAAGAACAGACTGAAAAGTCAACAGGGTTCTAGATAGGTGAGGCACCAAATCCTAGTCAGGTTTAGAGTAACTGACTACATCAAATGCTTAGACAAGTAGAATGGTCTTAGCAACGAAATGCACACATCAAGACCTTAGCCAAAAGGCAAATATAGCTCAAATAGAGTGAGACACTCTCAAACAGGTTGGGAGGTGTGTATCCCAGCTAAACATGGATCGATGAAGACTAGTAATGTGGTATAATCGATACAACATGTAATCAACAAAGAGGTTTTGGGGTGTCCCCCAATTGGAGTATAGAACATCCAATATAGCTTTGCTTAATAAATAAAAGAGGTAAAATAAGCACTCTTCAAAGCAAAGGCAAGTAAACCCCTCGCCGTCAAATGTANTTGGCTTATGAATAAAATGGTTTTCATAGACCAAACATATGTCATATATTTCTTATTTTATTTCATCAAGCCTCACCATTAAGTCTTTTGTTTATTTTTTTGGATAGATACATAGCTTGAGGTATAGTGCTCTTTCATTTGAACTATGAAAGATATGGGATTAGTTTGATTTCATATTTTTCTAAACTTATAACTTTTAATATATATATATATATATATATCTGTGTGTGTGTGTAAAGTAAATGCATTTCCGAAGCGGGTGACAGAATTTTGATTCCAAAGGCCGACAGCTTCCAACGAGCAACTCCTCAAATTATTATGTCGATAGCTTCTGGCAACTCCATTGGAGACAAGCTTCTCTCTCCATATTAATGAAGAAATATTATCTTTATATATCGATAATGTGTTCATGTCCCTCATGAACCAGATTACCCCTCTTTTGTTGGCATGCTTGACACTTTTTTTTCTCGGATAAATACAGTCAACTCTATTGGACTTCAGAACTGTCTGTTCAATCACCTTTGAACAAGAAGGATTAGGAAGCCATTAAGGACGTTTAATCCTAGTGTGTGGTCGGGCCTCCAATAGTTGTGTTGGTGGACTAGTTCCGCTCGAGCATTATGCGCTATAAAGTTGGTCCCACACTGGGTCCTGAACTTCACCTTTTCCCTTTCGAGTTTGATTTGTTATTTTGCAAATTAAATCAGATTGTGTCATGTTGTGCTTGCTCTTTAATTTTCCTTATATTAATTAAATCTTTCTACATTCAAACTATTTTTACTAAAATCCTAAAATTTCTACAAATTAAATAAAGACTTACCCAGTCTACAGATCGACCTCTGTTAATTTGTAGTGCTTGCACTAAGATTACGAGGTATTGGACAAAGAACTAACCCAGAGCTTTCTTTTTTCTTGAAGTTGTTGCAATAGCATTTGATACACGAAAAAAATATGCATTTTTAGACCCATATGTTATATTTATTTATGGTGAAACTGCACTTTAATGGAAGGTATTTGAAGTTTTCTTGCAGGTTGTTAATTTTTATGGCTTAATGCAAAAAGAAAGAAAAAATGAAGAAATTTGGAGTCAAAATGATGTTTTTGAGGAAATACTCAACACCGTCAGCGCCAAGGTCAGTGCCGACGGAGCAAAACAATCAAAAGGTGGAGAATTTTTACTAAGCGTCGACGGCGCCAAAGGTGGTTCAAACCTTGTTTCTTGAAGGTTCGATGTATTTGGACAATTTTTGAAGATTTTTTGGAGGCACCTCTTGGAGAACCAACCTTGGGCTTTATTTGGGGCCAAATTTCATCAAAAAATGGGCTCCTCTCCATTCATTTTTTGCTCCACAACATTCCACCATGCCAGATTTTCATAATTCATCTTCATTCCACCACCATATTAGAGTCAACTAGTAATTTTTCTTTCATAGTTTAGAGTTTTTATGGTGAGATTTAGTATGAAACTTTCTGTAAGAGTGTTGGAGAAGGAGAAAAGTAAGAGATTTCTTCTGCATTTCTAAGGAAAGGCTACAAAAGATTTGCTTTAAGAAAGAGTTTCAGATAAGTTTGTTTTTTATTTAGTGTTATATGAACTTTATTTTATATATGAAATTTATGTTTTGTCGTATCTTTCTCAGGAAGTCTCAGTAGTTCCCTCTATCTTTCCCCCTACTCTGAGATATGGGGAAATGAAGAGATAAAATGAATGTGCCATAATTAAAATATAAAATAAATTGTGATGATTTTTTAACTTAAAATTTAACTTACTTTTCAATCTGGCCAATTAATTTGTTAAAATATGTTGTGATACATATGATCCGAGAAATGGAATATGAGTTCTACAATAGAGTAGGGTCACATCTGCTTTCATGAAGGAGAAATTCGTTCAAGAATTTAGTGCAAATAAATAAGGAAATTTTCTTTGTTGGGTGTAGAATTGGAGAATCTTTAGGGTGACAGACTAAAATCCCTAATTTAGTCTTAGTGTTTAAACACTAAAATGAGAGTTAACCTTCAGGTGAAGGGAAGTGGGAACTCTGGAGTGGGAGCCGGTATCCTCCTAGCCTAACCACAGATTTAGGGACTAAACCTCAGATTAACCAATGATTTTCTATGCAATGTATCAGGGTAGAAAATTAAAATTTCTCCTATTTGGTACAATACATATTTCAAACATTTATCTCATCTCATTTCACCAGAATTTCATTTTAGTAGGAAGGATGCTTTTTCACAAAAGAAATCTTCATTACATAAACATAATTAGTAGATTAGTAGTTTTTATTCAAAATTTCCATTTCCATGCTAATAGTTAAGTAATTTAGTTTGGTTAATATCTCAACATTCAAAATTAGTGAAAGTGATTTTTTTTTTATTTTCTACAAATTTCTTGTTAAAATTTATCATTGCTAACTTACACCTTCCCTGTGGGATTGATATTTGGGGCTTAAATAGAAAGTCCATTATTACTTGATAACGATATGTATACTTGCGTAAAATCCCATTATTAATTACCTATAATTATATATATTTTACACAACTTACTTCTGATATAAGGATTAAGTTTTTGGCTCTGTTGTGGTGTCAACTTCATAAATCCTTATATATAAAAATCGGGATCAAGTTTTTGGCGTCGTTGCCGAGGAAGGTAACGGTTAAATTTAATTAAATTAAGTAGTTTTGATGAATTAGGAAATTTAGACTATATATATATATATNAACAGATTATTTTTAAAGAATTTTACTTTGCTTACTTTGTTTGTTTATGCAGAATATTGGATCTAAAAGTTTAGTACCTTATGATTCAGAATTAGAACGTACTATTAGAAAGATTCAAAAACAATAAAGAGAAATTAAGAATTTGAAAAAAATGACAAATAATATAGAAAATACAATAAATGAGAATTAACAAAGACTTTTAAAAGATTATGCGAATCTGAGAGCAGATTAACTTCATTTAATTATTCAAAATCCTGATGTTGTTGCTAATTCATTTGAGCTTAAACCTGTTATTATCCAAATGGCACAAAATAATCAGTTTGGAGGATCACCTACTAGAGATCTTAACTTACATCTTGCTAGTTTTCTTAAAATTTGTGTTACATTTAAATATGACGAAGTGTCCAATGATGCAGTTAGGCTTAGACTTTTTCCTTTTTCATTAAGGGATAAAGCCAAGGCTTGTTTAAATTCATTAGCACCTGGATCTATTAGAACTTAGGTAGAACTATCACAAAAATTCTTGGCAAAATATTTTCCACCCTCGAAAACTACTAAGCTTAGAAATGATATTACATCTTTTTTTTTCATTTTGAAGGGGAATTGATATATGAAGCCTAAGAAAGATTTAAGGATCTTCTTAGAAAATGTCTGCTCCACGCTTTGCCATATTGATTAATAATTCAATCCTTTTACAATGGATTAGTAAGATCACTAAGATCTATTATATATGCTGATGCAGATGGATCACTAACGTCAAAACCTTTTGATGAAGCATATTCTTTAATTGAAGAAATGGCTACGAACAATTTTCAATGGCCCTCTGAAAGGGTAAACCCCAAGAGAGTAGCTAGTATTCATGATTTTGATACAATCTTTATTTTGGCATCTCAACTTGCTGCTATTTCTAAAAAGATTGATCAAGTAGGAGTGAACTATTCTCAAATACCCCCAGTATTAGAGGAAAATTCACTATGATAGATTATTGATACTCAACCATCTTATGAATTCTTAAACGCTATAACTAATGGAAATAACAATCCCTATTCTAACTATTTTAACCCTGGATGGAAAAATCACCCTAATTTTAGTTGGAATAATTATAATAATTCGGTGAATCCATCCATAAATTTGAATAATCAAGGAAATCCTAATTTTTGACCTTATTATCCACCAGGATTTAACTCCAATCCTAACCCACAAGTTAAGGAAAAGAAGTTGACGATGGAAGAAGTGATGTTGAATATGGGAAATCAAATACAAAACCAAGGGGTTGCTATTAAAAATATTGAAAATCAATTAGAACATATTGATATTGCATTTATTAATGACCTTCTAGAATTCTTTCGAGTACTGTGAAAGTTAATCCAAAAGATCAAAATAAAGAGCAAATTAAAGCTATTCAATTATGAAGTGGAAAAAAAACTAAAACAAGAATCCAAAGAGAAACTAAAGTTGATGAAGAGAAGGAAGAAATGGAAAATGATCAACATGAAAATGAACAAACACAAGGTCCATTAGAAAAGTCATTACCTTTGTTTCCTCAATGACTGAAGCAAAAGAATAAAGATAAAATAATTTACAAAATTTTTGGGAATCCTAAAGAAGTTAACAATAAATATTCCTTTTGTTGAAGCTTTGGAAAAAATGCTAAGTTATGCAAAAATTATAAAGGATGTACTAAATAAGAAAAGAAAGTTTATAGATCATGAGACCGTTGCACTCAGTGAAGAGTGTAGTGCTATTATTCAGAAAATTCTTCCTGCAAATTTAAAAGATTCTGGAAGTTTTACTATACCTTATGCAATTGGTGAAAAGTTTTATGGAAAAGCTTTATGTGATTTAGGAGCGAGTATCAATCTTATGCCCTTATCAATTTTTAAATGTTTAGATTTTAGAGAAATTTCTCCTACTACTGTAACACTTCAGTTAGCTGACTGATCAAAAGCTTATCTAAAAGGAGTTATAGAGGATGTACTAGTAAAAGTGGATAAATTTATTTTCCTTGTAGACTTTATAGTATTAAGTATGGAGGAAGATAAAGAGACTCCTATTATTTTAGGGAGACCATTTCTTGCAACAGGAAGTGCTGTAATAGATGTACAAAAAAGAGAATTAATAATGAGAGTTAATGATCAAGAAGTAAAATTGAGAGCTGTGATAGATGTGTAAAAAGGAGAATTAATAATGAGAGTTAATGATCAAGAAGTAACATTTAATAATACAAAAGCTATGAAATATCCTGCAATAGAAAAAGACAATGAATGTTTTAGGATGGAAGTTACTAATTATCACAAAAGCTATGAAATATTCTGTAATAGAAAAAGATAATGAATGTTTTAGGATGGAAGCAGATGATTATCTAAGTAATGAATAATTTAAGAAAGAATTAAAAATAAATTTAAGTAACAACAAATTTTTGAGAATGAAGATGAAATTAAAGTAGAATATTTGGATTATATTCAGGGCAAATTTGAAACATTAGACTTGTTGGAAAACAATAGTAAAAATCTTATCTCATCAAGTATTAAACCACTTGAAATTGAATTAAAGATATTAGCTGCCCATTTAAAGTATGTATTTTTAGGATAGTCATCTACATTGTTGATTATTATATCTTTTGAGTTAACTGAGATTCAGGAACAAAAGCTAATAGAAATGTTGAGAAAGCATAAAAGGCTTTTGGATGGACTTTAGCAAATATTAAAGGAATTAGTCCTTCAATTTGTATTAACATAATTTTATTAGATGAACAATATGAACTTAAAGCTGATCCTCAGAGAAGCTTAAATTCAATAATGAAAGAATTTGTTAAAAAAGAGATTTTAAAATGGTTAGATGTTGGAATTATATATTATATTTTAGATAGTTTTTGGGTAAGCCCAATTCACTGTGTTTCAAAGAAAGGAGGAGTGACTGTTAAAGAAAATGAGAAAAATGAATTAATACCAGTAAAATAAGTAATTAGTTGGTGAATTTGCATTGACTATAGAAAATTAAATATGGCCACCAGAAAAGATCACTTTCCTTTACCCTTCCAGACCAAATGTTGGATAGATTGACAGGGAATAAGTATTATTGCTTTTTAGATGGATATACCAGTTATCACCAAATTATAATTGCTCGAGAGGATCAAGAGAAAACAACATTTACAAGCCCATATGGAACATTTGCTTTTCATAGAAAGTCTTTTAGACTAAGCAATGCACTTGTAACATTTTAAAGATTTATGATGTCAATTTTTAGTAATTTTATAAAACATGGAATGGAAGTGTTTATGGATGATTTTTCTGTATTTGGGACTTCTTTTGAATTGTGCTTTAATAATTTAGAAAAAGTTCTTGAAGTATATGAAAAAGTCAATTTAGTATTAAATTGGGAAAAATGTTAATTTATGATTGCAGGAGGTATTGTACTCGATCATAAAATTTCTGAAAAAGGCATGGAGATAGATCCTGCAAAAATCAAAGTTATAGAAAAATTACCACCGCCTACTAGTGTTAAAGGGGTGAGAAGTTTTCTCGGACAGGCTGGTTTTTACTGGTGCTACATAAAATTTTTTCAAAAATAATTAAGCCTCTATGCCAACTTTTAGAAAAAGATACAAAATTAGATTTTAATGAAGAATGCATAAAAGAATTTGAATTATTAAAGAAAAAAATAGTCACTCCACCTATAATAGTACCACCTGACTGGGAGAAACCATTTGAAATAATGTGCGATGCTAGTGATTTTTCTCTTGGGGTTGTATTAGGACAATTGTACGATAAAATTTTTAAAGTTATATATTATGTTAGTAAGACTCTAAATGAAGCTCAAATTAATTATACTACTACTGAAAGAGTTATTAGCTATTTCTTATGCCTTTGATAAATTTAGACCTTATTTAGTTGGAATTAAATGTATAGTGCATACAAATCATTCTCCTATTAAATATTTAATGCAAAAGAAGGATGTTAAACCAAGATTAATTAGATGGATACTTCTATTACAAGAATTTGATTTTATCGCGATTAATAGAAAGGGAAATGATAATCAAATAGTTGATCATTTGTCTACAATAGAAATAAAAATATTAGCTAATTTTGCAAATGAAATTTTAGAGAATTTCCCTGATGAACAATTATATAGTATTGATGAAATGGATGTGCCGTGGTATGCGATATAGTAAATTATATTGTAAGTGATATTCTACCACCTGATATAAAAAATCCACAACTAAAGAAGTTTATATATGATTTAAAAGTCTATTTTGGAATGACCCATGTTTATATAAACAATGTGAAGATCTAATTATTAGAAGATGTGTATCTTATAAATAAACTCAACAGATAATTAAAAGATACCATGATTCTAAATTTGGAGGACATTTCAGAACAAATAGAATTGCATATAAAATTTAACAAGCTGGATTTTATTGGCCTACTATTTTTAAAGATGTTAATGAATACATTAAAACAAGTGATAAATGTTAACGTGTAGGAAAATATCTAGAAGAAATGAAATGCCTCTAAATTACACATTGAAAGTTGAAATTTTTTATGTGTGGGGATTAGATTTTATGGGACCATTTATGCCTTCATTTGGAAAATTTATATATGTTACTTGATGTTGATTATATGTCCAAATAGATTGAAGCTATTGTTGTATTTAGATGTGATGCTCGGAGTGTTTCTAAATTTTTAATTAAAAATATTGAGAGTAATTATTACTGATGGAGAATCTTATTTCAGGAATAAGAAAATCAAAAAAATAATTAAGAAATATGATATTATGCATAAATTCTCTACTTCTTATCATCCTCACACTAGTGGTCTAGCAGAAATATCAAATTATGAAATTAAACGCATTTGATAAAAAACTGTAAATCCTTATAAATTAGATTGGTCTGCTGGACTTGATACTACATTATGGGTATATAGAACTTCTTATAGGACTCATATAGGAATGTCCCCATACAGACTAATATTTGGAAAAACAAGCCACTTACTTATAGAATTAAAGCATAAAGCATTTTGGGCTACTAAGGAATTTAATTTTTATCTAAAAGATGCTGTTGAGAAAAAGATTATTGCAACTCAATGAACTTGAAGATATTAGAAATGAAGCATATCATAATGCAAAAATCTATAAAGAGAAAATGAAAATATGGCATGATCGGAAGATTATTCAGAAAAAATCTGAATCTGGAAAAGAAGTTCTATTATATAATACAAGATTGAGATTATTTCCAGGAAAACTGAAATCCAGATAGTTATGACCATTTAAAGTGATTAAAGTTTATTATTATGGAACTATTGTGATTAAAGATCCTAACACTGGAAAGATATTTAAAGTTAATGGGCATCATTTGAAACACTATTATGAATAACACATACCTCAATTTAAAGAAGTTTTAATGTTAAGTCAACCTAACAAAACAAATGGTATGTCGGGCTGACGATGTTAAACCAAGCACTTTATGGGAGGCAACCCATACTTATATGTCTATGTATTACTATTTAGTTTGTTAAGTGTCTTGTCTATTAGTAGATAATAATCCTACACAATTGCATTTATTATAAATTAAGTCTTATATTGGTATTGGAAGAAATGTTGGAATCTAATTGAATGAAAAATGAAAACCGCAAAGATTTGGCCACTGGCGCTGACAGTGCCAGAATGGGCGCCGATAGTGCCCAAGATAAGGGATCTCAGCGCCGATAGTGCTCATTGGGAGCACCAACAACGTCAAGTGCGGTTGGACGGTTCCTTCAACGTTTGTCAGACTTTGGTGGCATTTCGCTCCATATAACTGTCGGGAGGTATTTTTAAAGTCCTAAAACTACCTAGGACGCCTAGAAACTTTTTATTTTTAGATTCCATAGCTTCCAATTCCAGAAGTACTTTAAGGTATGGAGTTTTCAATAGAAGAAAGTTTCTTAGTTTTGACGTGCATAGATTATACGATAAAGTTATTACAAAGAAGAGATTGATCACGGAAAGAGGATTAGATAATCATAGGTTGATCAATCCAAGTGCTCCAGTTGACAAGATTATTCTGTAAAGGTGATGGGAAGTTCTGTGTTACACTACCACTGTGGTTGTTGTATCTTTAGTGAAGAGTTATATGAAAATCTACATGGAGTTACCCAAGGAGTTGTCTTCGTACGAGGTAAGGTTGTATCATTTACTCCTGCGAGGATTAATGAATTGTATATGATATAAACAACAACCTATATGTTCATTATCAATCTATGGGAGATATTAGAGGAGGTGAAAGCACTTAGGATGAGGCTGAATGATTGAAGATTGTGAACTCTCTACTTGCTTAAAAGTGTTTATGTGTTTAGTGTAATTATGTGGATTTGGTTAGGTTTGATTTGGTTTATTTTTGCTTTAGAATTCTCAACTTTGATTATGTGTATAATTTTGTGTCAGCGTTTAGTGTTGTGGCTTGATTTCAACGCTGATTTATAATTATTTTTCTTAATAGGTGTGAATTTGTGATTTGTGAAATGTGTTTGTAAAAAGTGTATTTTCAAATATAAAAGACAGTTTGTTATTTTTTGTGAAAATGATTGTTTCTGAAATGTGTATTTATGAATTTAGATAAAAATTTGTGTTTAAGAATACTAAAAACTTTGGAGAAAATTTAAAGGAAATTGAAAATTTGAAAATCAAAATAGTGAATTTCGGTCCTTCAACGCCGACGGCGCTGGCAATGGCGTCAATGGTGCCTTCAACTCGAGAGCGACGAATTAACCCTTTAATTCATGATTTTCAGCGCAAACCTCCATTTTTACCCCTCAAGTCACCTTCAACCTTCGGTTTTGCACATAGGCCTTGATTTTGTGCAGATTTGAGGCGATTCAGAGGCAAGGGAACTTTGTATTTCATCTTCTCTAGGTAAGAGCTACACTTTAAAGTAAAAACTTTTTATTTTCACTTAAGATTTTTCTCACATTGACTAGATCCAAAATTTTGAAAATTTTTTTGAGAGATTTTGAGAAAATGTTTTGGTAAAGAACCCTTACTTGGTGGATTTAAGTTTAAATTGATTTACATTTTGATTTTCAGAATTTTGGGATTTACACAAATTTTTTTTCAAATTTTTTCAAGATTCTCTGTGGCACCTAGATCGAGCAAAAGGAAAGTAGAATATGACGAGCAAAGTTTTATTAGCTTTAGAGCCAGTGCTCAATTTCATAGTCTTCAAGAAAATAAAAATGTGATTCAGAACCGAGGTGATAGTAGAAAAACATTTGTTATTTTACTGTTGATGCGATAGTTGGGATTGTGATGAAATTTTATGCCAACCTTTCTGAGGCTTCTGATGATTTTATTTTTTCTCGAGGAAAAATGGTGGAGTTTACTCCAAGAAACATCAATGAGCTTTATCAATTAGAAGATGTTTATAGATGCCAGTATCATTCATTTTCTGCTACAGTTCAAGCCTTAGATGAAGTTATTTCTTTTCTGAGTGAGAAAGGGCCTTGGAAAATAAAGAATTGAGTTACACTTAACATTCCCCTTTCTATGTTAAATGTAATGTCTAAGGCCTGACATTATTTTATTTCTAGGAGGATGATTACAACAAACTATCATAATGAAGCGACCAAGGAAAGAGCCATCCTAAACTTATGTATTAAGCAAGTGATGGATATAAATGTAGGCTCTATCATTTATATGAACATTTGATCTATTGCTCTAGGAGAGACCACTGATGTATTAGCACACTCTGCTCTCATGCAGGAGTTTATTTCAGACCTGATGAGGAAAGGATTGAGCCTCAAAGACAGATTGGGTCTGCCAACATCAATACTTATGAATCCCATGATGATTGGAGATCTGGAAGACAGGCCAGGGATATTCCTTATACTTATAGAACCCCTACTTTTAGTGAGCCTACTTCAAGTGACCTTAGTAATAGGGATTTGTTGTACTAGATGATGATTCAGTAGGGAGATATTTTGAGGATGGATCATAGGATGCAGAATATGGAGGCCAGAAATGCGCACACTGATGATTTGATTTTCCATAAATTTGAGTATGATGATGCTTATGATGATGCTTTAGTGAGATACCTGAGGGATGACCATACAATTCAGTTCCCTATTCACCCTACTTATACTCCATATCAGCAGCACAAGTTAGATGTCGATGATAAGGAAGATGATAACTAATGATCTTTTTGTTTGTTTGTTTATATGTGTTTGTACTTTGTGATTGTATTGTTTGTGTTATGTTGTTGTTGAGACTTTGTTGTTATGTTATGTAAAACTATAATGTGAAAAATTATTTTCATTTTCAAAATTTAGTTTAGTTCTGTTGTTATTTTCAACACATTTTTATGTATTGTGATTAGCTCTTTCTCAGCAAATTTTATATGTATTATGTGCAATTTAATGTTTTTAGCCTTGTATTTTTCATATTAACACTTGAATTATGTAAAAATTTATGTTAAAAAATCAGAATCTCCAAGAGGTATGAGTTTTTTTTATTTATTTAATGCTTTCTTTCACCCATCATTTTTAAAGTTCTTCATGTAAATAAAAAAATTTAAAAATTTAAGTTTGGGGGGGGGGAAGAAGAAAAATCATTTTTAGAAAGAGAGAAAGAACTTAAAAGTGAAGAAATGTAAAAAGTTTTTAACTTTATGAAGAGGATAGTGAAGTTTAAAATCATTAAGGGCTATCCAGATATAGTAATCCTCACAAAAAGAAAAGAAAAAAAAAAGTATAAGAAAAGAAAAAGAAAAGATGTGCGGGAGAAGCTTGAGGAGATGCCTAATTAAAAATTGGCTTCACTTGAATCAAGTTAACGAAAAAGACTTAGAGAAATTTTCTAAACTTTTGAATCGAATATTAACTTAATTATTAACAAAGTTTTATGAATTTCAATGTCATATGAATTTCCTAAGTGACTTTAATATAGCAAATTGCAAATTTTCTTGAAAGAAATAGAGGATCAAAAACCTTAGACTTAGTTACTGAATATCTTTACACCTTTAGTAAAAATTAGAATTGTTATGAATATTTCTTAAGTTAAACTATTATGTTTAGAGAACTAAAATATGGAAGTCTTAAAGTTAAATTCTTTACCATAAGTCATATATTTATGTAGTAGAGAAGTTACTTGAGGACAAGTAACATATAAGTTTGGGGGATTTTAATACACCAAAAATATATACATTTTTAGACCCATATTTTGTACTTATTTAAGGTGATATTGTACTTTAATGGAAGGAATTTTGATGTTTTCTTGTAGGTTGTTAAATCTTAGGGCTTAAAGTAAAAAGAAAGAAAAAAGGATGAAATTTGGAGTCAAAATGACGTTTTTGAGGAAATACTCAGCGCCGACAGCGCAAAAGTCAGCGCCAAGGTCAGCACCGACGGTGCAGAACAATCGAAAGCTGGAGAAGTTTTACTCAGCACCAATGATGCCAGACTTTCACAGATAGCGCCAAAGGCGGTCAGACCCCATTTCTAGAAGGTTTGTCGGCGCTATTTTTGGTGTGGGGTTTGCCCATAAGAAGCTATTGGTCATCGGAATTGAAATCCCGTTGCCCGCTTGGCAAGGATGTTTTTTTAAAAAATTTTAGTTTTGAAAAAGATGAAGTCAAACTGACCCCATAATTTCCATAGTTTAGATGAAAGAGCGCTTTACCTCAAATCCTGTATCTATCCCAAAGAATGAACACAAGAGTTGAGGGTGAGGCTTGATCAAATAAACTAAAGAAATTTATGACATCCGTTTGGTCTGTGAAACCAATGTATTGGTCGACAAGTTACCCTATTTATTATAAGGAATTAAATAGGGTTTATAGTATGCTGGGTTTATGAAAAGCTTCCTATAAGGGCAAGTCCCTATAGTTAACTACATCATAGATAACTAAAATTACCTATGAATACTCTCGATAAAAGTCAAGAAAAATTACCTTCAAGGAGTTCGAATGGTGAGGACATTTCAAAGATATCGGACTAAGAAGTGTGAAGGGGGATTGGTTTAAATTTGGAACATTTTGTTTTGGAGTCCAAAGGGGAAAACACTAGAGGATGTCACGAATCCAAAGGAGAACTTCGGTGACTTCCCAAGCTATCTTATTATTTTGCTTTAATTTAGGAGAAATCATTTAGATGTTTCATCCTGCAATTTTTTTATTTATTAGGATTTACATTTGTGTGAAGCAATCAGCACAAATAACCTTTGCAATTTTTTATTTATTAGAATTTACATTTGTGTGAAGCAATCAACACAAATAACCTTGAAGTTTCATCCTGTAATTTTTTTATTTATTAGGATTTACATTTGTGTGAAGCAATCAGCACAAATAACCTTGAAATTTTTTTTTTATTAGGATTTACATTTGTGTGAAGCAATCAGCACCACAAATATTGATCCTGCAATTTTTTTTATTTATTAGGATTTATATTTGTGTGAAGCAATCAGCACAAATAACCTTGAAGATGTTGAGGATTTAGGTCATGACAAATGATTGTGTGAAGCAATCAGCACAAATAACCTTGAAGATGTGAGGATTTAGGTCATGACGAATGACTACCTCGGAGTCCTAAGACGAGTTTAGGGCTTAGATTGTACAACAAGATTGTACAAATGCCTAAAATATGTGTTTGAGGCAAGTTTAGGGCTTAGATTGTACAACAAGATTGTACAAATGCGTGACAACCTCGGAATCCTAAGGCAAGTTAGGGCTTAGATTGTATAACAGGATTGTACAAATGCCATTTGTGTGAAGCAATATCAAATAACCTTGAAGAGGTGAGGATTTAGGTCATGACAAATGATTGTGTGAAGCAATCAGCACAAATAACCTTGAAGATGTGAGGATTTAGGTCATGACGAATGATAACCTCGGAATCCTAAGGCAAGTTAGGGCTTAGATTGTACAACAGGATTGTACGAATGCCTATAAATAACCTTGAAGATGTGAGGATTTAAGTCATGACAAATGACAACCTCGGAATCCTAAGGCCTTAAAGATGTGAGGATTTAAGTCATGACAAATGACAACCTCGGAATCCTAAGGCGAGTTAGGGCTCAGGATTATACAAATGCCTTGATATTGTACAAACAAATGACAACCTCGGAATCCTAAGGCAAGTTAGGGCTTAGATTGTACAACAGGATTGTACAAAGCTAAAAATATGTGTTTGAGGATTTATGTTGCACTAGGCAAACAACCTCGAATTCCTATGGCTTATGTAAGTCCTAAGACAAGTTTAGGGATTATATTATACAATATGGTTGTACAAAGGCCTAAGAATATGTTTGAGGATTTATGTTGCACTAGGAAACAACCTCGAATTTCTATGGTTTGTTGTTTAAAACTAAAGAAGGATGTGTTGTTGTAGATCCTCTTGTTGTTGAAGATGGACGAGCTGCCCACCATATAAGCTCCAAGCTCCTCGTTGTAGCAGAGTTCAAGTTTTCTAGGTCATTTGGTTATAATGTCAAATCAGGTGAC
>JXCR01103176.1:294252-323514 GCA_002079205.1 Phalaenopsis hybrid cultivar
CTTATGATTCAGAACTAGAACGTACTATTAGAAAAATTAGAAAAATTCAAAAACAACAAAAAGAAATTAAAAATTTAAAGGAAATGACGAATAACTTAGATAATCGAATAAATGAAAATCGACAAAGACCTTTAAAAGATGATGTTAATGCGACAGCAGATGAACTTCACTTGACAATCCAAAATCCCGATATTGCTGCTAATTTATTTGAGCTTAAACCTGCTATTATCCAAATGATACAAAATAATCAGTTTGGAGGATCACTTACTGAAGATCTAACTTACATCTTGCTAATTTTTGGCACTATTTTTGGTGTGGGATTTACCCGTAAGAAGCTGTCGGTCATCAGAATTGAAATCTCGTTGTCCGCTTCGGAAGGACGTTTTTTTTTTTTTAAAAATTTAGTTTTTGAAAAAGATGAAGTCAAACTGACCCCATAATTTTCATAGTTTAAATGAAAGAGCGCTTTACCNAAATAAATGAAAATCGACAAAGACCTTTAAAAGATGATGTTAATGCGACAACAGATGAACTTCACTTGACTATTCAAAATCTTGATATTGCTGCTAATTTATTTGAGCTTAAACCTGCTATTATCTAAATGGTACAAAATAATCAGTTTGGAGGAGCACTTACTGAAGATCCTAACTTACATCTTGCTAATTTTCTTAAAATTTGTGCTACTTTCAAATATGACGGAGTGTCTAATGGTGTTGTTAGGCTTAGACTTTTTCTTTTTTCATTAAGGGATAAAACTAAAGCTTGGTTAAATTCATTAACACCGGGATTTATTAGAACTTGGGGAGAACTATTACAAGTATTTTGGGCTAAATATTTTCCACCCTCGAAAACTGCTAAGCTTAGAAATGATATTACATTTTTTTGTCAGTTTGAAGGGGAAGTAATATATGAAGCATGAGAAAGATTTAAAGATCTTCTTATGAAATGTCCACACCATACTTTACCAGATAGGTTAATAATTCAAAATTCTTACAATGAATTAGTGGGATCACTTAGATCCATTATAGATGCTGTTGTAGGTGGATCACTAATGCCAAAACATTTTGATGAAGCATACTCTTTAATTGAAGAAAATGCTACTAACAATTTTCAATGGCCATCTGAAAGGATAAATCCTAAGAGAGTAGCTAGTATTCATGATTTTGATGCAATGTCTATTTTTGCATCTCAAATTTCTACTATTTAAAAAAAGATTGATCAAATTAGAGTGAACTATTCTCAAATACCCCTAGTATTAGAGGAAAATTCACTAGGGCAGATAATTGATACTCAATCATCTTATGAAACTTTAAATGCTATAAATAATTAAAATAATAATCCTTATTCTAATTATTATAACCCTGGATGGAAAAATCACCCTAATTTTAGTTGGAATAATTATAACAATTTAGTGAATCCCTCCGGAAATTTGAACAACTAAGGAAATCCTAATTATCGACTTTATTATCTAACCCACATGTTAAGGAAAAAAATTTGACAATGGAAGAAGTAATGTTGAACATGGGAAATCAAATACAAAATCAAGGGGCTGCTATTAGAAATATTGAAAATCAATTAGGACATATTGCTACTGCACTCAGTAACAGACCTTCTGGAATTCTTCTGAGACCTGTGAAAGTTAATCCAAAAGATCAAAATAAGGAGCAAATTAAAGCTATTCAATTAAAAAGTGGAAAAGAAGGTGNTTGGGTTTGAAAAAGCTTCCTATAAGGGCAAGCCCCTATAGTTAATTACATCTTAGATAACTGAAGTTACTTTGAATACTCTCGATAAAAGTCAAGAAAAATTACCTTCAAGGAGTTCAAATGGTAAATACATCTCAAAGATATCGGACTAAGAAGTGTGAAGGGGGATTGGTTCAAATTTGAAACATTTAATATTTCAAAGATATCGGACTAAGAAGTTTGAAAGGGGATTGGTTCAAATTTTGGAACATTTTGTTGCTTTTCAAAGATATCGGACTAAGAAGTGTGAAAGGGGATTGGTTCAAATTTTGGAACATTTTAATCTCAAAGATATTGGACTAAGAAGTGTGAAAGGGGATTGGTTCAAATTTTGGATCATTTTGACTTAAGAATACTCTCAATAAAATCAAGAAAAATTATCTTCAAGGAGTTCAAATGGTAAGGACATTCACAAAAATATCTGACTAAGAAGTGTGAAAGGGGATTGGTTCAAATTTGGAACATTTTGTTTTGGAGTCGTTCGGGAAAAGCATCCTATAAGGGCAAGCCCCTATAGTTAATTACATCTTAGGTAACAAAAGTTACCTAAGAATATTCGATAAAAGTCAAGAAAAATTATCTTCAAGGAGTTCAAATGGTAAGGACATTTCAAAGATATGGACTAAGAAGTGCGAAGGGGGGATTGGTTCGAATTTGAAACATTTTGTTTTGGAGTCCAAAGGAGGAAACACAGAGGATGTCACGGATTCAAAGGAGAACTTTGATGACTTCTTAAGCTATCCTATTATTTGGCTTCAATTTAGGAGAAATCATTTAGATGTTNGTCACCTTCAAGGAGTTCAAATGGTAAGGACATTTCAAAGATATTGTACTAAGAATTGTGAAGGGGGATTGGTTCAAATTTGAATCATTTTGTTTTGGAGTCCAAAGGAGGAAACACTAGAGGATGTCACGGATTCGAAGGAGAACTGATGACTTCCCAAGCTATCCTATTATTTGGACTTAATTTAGGAGAAATCATTTAGATGTTTCATCTTGCAATTTTTATTATTTATTAGGATTTACATTTGTGTGAANATAGGATTTACATTTGTGTGAAGTAATCAGCACAAATAACCTTGAAGATGTGAGGATTTAAGTCATGACGATGACAACCTCGGAATCCTAAGGCGAATTAGGGCTTAGATTGTACAATAAGATTGTACAAATGTCTAAAAGATGTGTTTGAGGATTTATGTTGCATTTGGCAAACAACCTTGATATCATATGGCTTTGTTGTTTAAGGCTAAGGAAGAGATGTATTAGTGTAGATCCTCTTGCTGTTGAAGATGGTCGGGCTGCCCACCATATAAGCTCCATATTAGTGTAGATCCTCTTGCTGTTGAAGATGACCAGGCTGCCCACCATGTAAGCTCCAAGCTCTCGTTGTAGCAGAGTTCAAGTTTTCTAGGTCATTTGGTTATAATGTCAAATCAGGTGACCCTGCACTATGGTTAAAGTTCTTTAAATATTTTTTTATTATGGGCATATTGAAGTTGATTATAGCGACACCGGTCAAGATCCCACGGTGTTATTATGGGCATATTAAAGTTGATTAAAGCGACACCGGTCAAGATCCCACGGTTCCGTCGTATTATGGGCATATTAAAGTTGATTAAAGCGACACCGGTCAAGATCCCACGGTTCCGTCTATCTTGGTCATTTGGTTATAATGTCAAATCAGGTGACCCTATAGTTAAAGTTCTTTAAATTTTATTATACATTAAAGTTGATTAAAGCGACACCGGTCAAGATCCCACGGTTCCATCGTCCCGGCACCACTAAGTCTATTGGAATCACTTAGTCCAAATGAACTTACTAAACTCAACTTAATGAGTTCCATAATTAATTATAATATCAAATCAGGTGACCCTATGGTTAAAGTTCTTTAAATTTTATTATGGGCATATAAAGTTGATTAAAGCCAAGTGACCCTATGGTTAAAGTTCTTTAAATTTTATTATGGGCATATTAAAGTTGATTACCATCGTCCCGGCACCACTATTTTTTATTGGAATCACTTAGTCCAAACGAATTTATTAAACTCAACTTAATGAGTTCCATAATTTTATTTAGACCGTGGGAAAACTCGTTAGCAACCGTAGTTTACCTCCTCCAAGGGTTCCCGATCTTCCAATAGAGATGTTTTAATTTAGTTGAAGTTATATTTTTTGTGATGTTTGTGATTAAGTTTTGAGTTGTCTTATATTTTNGAAGCGGGCAACGGGATTTCAATTCCGATGACCAACAGCTTCTCACGGGCAAACCCCACACCAAAAATAGTGCCGACAAGGTCCTGACAACTGGCACTCTGAGCTCTAGCACCCAGACCTTTGACACCCCACTCAGCACCTTGCTCTGTTGTGTTGAGCCCCGCCATGTCTCCTTCTACAACAACCTACGTAGCGCTCGCTCCCTGGACCTTAACTTGGTCCACCGCAACCGCATCATTTTCAGGGCCCACGTTAGTATCCGCTGATAAGGAATCGTTAGTCAAGACCTGGGTCACTGAAAAGAAAGGAACAAAAAGACTAATTAAACTACATACCAAGTATTTGCCCCCATTTAGACTTGGAATAAGAAAAGAGATCATCACCCTATTTTTCTGATCCTCACCTTTCGAGGAGAAGTCGTTCCTAGCTTGGGTAAGCCAAGTCTCATCCTCGGCTACCACCTCCTTAACACTTCTTTGCAGGATCACAACCCCGTTGTCGCCTGGGCCTCCCGCAGGTGAAACACTCATCCCAAGTGAACGTCCCGCAAGAAGGTCATCCAGACTGTCTCTCACTTGACCCGCAACCCTCTTCTGAGAAGGGCTAGCAAGGAAACCTGAAGAGAGTCTCATAATCACTGTCTCTGTGCTTAGACAAAACCCCCTTCTTACTCAGTCCGTCGGCGAATGCCTCACCCACAAGCTTGCGATTCACATTTAGCATGTGGGCTTGAGCAATCATGTCACTCATCGCCTTAAGGAACATGCTCTTGTCGGAAGGTTGGACTCCTTCCCCAAACATCGCAAAAAACAGTTTGAGAGGAAGGAACGAGACAAATGAATATAAAGAAACTGAAGCGGTGCAAACTTCCCTTGTCCCAAAGCCAATTTATAATGGCATGGGCACAAAAATCTANCAAGCCGATATGGAACATTTGGTTTTCGTGGAATGCCTTTTAGACTATGTAATGCACCTGCAACATTTCAAAGATATATGATGTCAATTTTTAGTAATTTTATTGAACATGGAATGGAAGTGTTTATGGATGATTTTTATGTATTCAGAACTTTGTTTGAATTATGTTGAAATAATTTAGAAAAAATTTTGGAAGTATGTGAAAGAATCAATCTAGTACTAAATTAGGAAAAATGTCAATTTATGATTGCAGGAGGTATTGTACTTGGGCATAAAATTTATGAAAATGGCATGGAAGTAGATCCTGCAAAAATTCAAGTTATTGAAAAATTTCCACCTCCTACTAATGTTAAAGGGGTAAGAAGTTTTCTAGGACATGTTGGTTTCTACATACGCTACATAAAAAAAATTTTTGAAAATAACTAAGTCATTATGCCAACTTTTAGAAAAAGATACAAAATTTAATTTTAATGATGAATGCATAAAAGCATTTGACTTATTAAAAGAAAAATTAATTACTGCACCTATAATAGTTTCACCTGATTGGGAAAAACCATTTGAAATAATGTGCGATGCTAGTGAATATGCTATTGGGGTTGTTTTAGGACAAAGGCACGATAAAGTTTTAAAAGTGATATATTATGCTAGTAAAACTCTAAATGATGCTCAAATTAATTATACTACTACTGAAAGAGAGTTANATTGGGTTGTTTTAAGACAAAGGCACAATAAAGTTTTAAAAGTAATATATTATGCTAGTAAAACTCTAAATGATGCTCAAATTAATTATACTATGACTGAAAGAGAGTTATTAGCTAGTGTTTATGCCTTTGATAAATTTAGACCTTACTTAATTGGAACTAAATGTATAGTGCATACAAATCACATTCTACTATTAAATACTTGATGCAAAAGAAGGATGCTAAACCAAGATTAATTAGATGGTACTTCTATTACAAGAGTTTGATTTTCTGTGATTGATAGAAGAGAAATGATAATCAAATAGCTGATCATTTGTCTAGAATAGAATTAGAAATATTAACTAATTTTGCAAATAAAATTATTGATAGAAAGGGAAATGATAATCAAATAGCTTATCATTTGTCTAGATTCGAAAGAGAAATATTAACTAATTTGGCAAATGAAATTTTAGAGAATTTCCCTGATGAAGAATTATATAGTATTAGTGAAATAAATGTATCATGGTTTGTTGATATAGTAAATTATATTGTAAGTGATATTTTACCACCTAATATTAAAAATCTACAACTAAAGAAGTTCATTTATGATTCAAAATTCTATTTTTGGGATGAACCATATTTATATAAACAATGCAAAGATCTAATTTATTAGAATATGTGTGCCTTTTGAGGAAACTCAACGGATAATTGGAAGATGCCATGATTCTAAATTTGGAGGACATTTTGGAACAAATTGAACTGCATATAAAATTTTGCAAGCTGGATTTTATTAGCCTACTCTTTTTAGAGATGTTAATGAATATATTAAAACATGCGATCAATGTCAACGAGTAGGAAATATTTCTAGAGGAAATGAAATGCCTCTAAATTACACATTAGAAGTTTAAATTTTTGATGTGTATGGATTAGATTTTATGGGACCGTTTATGTCTTCATTTAGAAATTTATATATATTACAATTGTTGATTATATGTCCAAATGGATTGAAGCTATTACTGTACTTAGATGTGATGCTCGGAGTGTTTTTAAATTTCTAATTGAAAATATTTTTACAAGATATGAAATGCTGAGAGAAATTATTACTGATGGAGGCTCTCATTTTAGGAATAAGAGAACCAAAAAAATAATTAATAAATATGATATTATGCATAGATTCTTTATTTTTTATCATCCTCAGACTAGCGGTCTAGCAGAGATATCAAATGAAGTTAAACAAATTTTAGAAAAAGCTGTAAATCCCTATAAATTGGATTGGTCTGCTATATTAGATAACTTAATTATGGGCATACAAAACTGCTTATAAGACTCCTATAAAAATGTCCCCATATAGAATTATTTTTAGAAAAACATGTCACTTACCAGTAGAATTGGAGCATAAAGCACTTTGGGTTGTTAAGGACTTTAATTTTAATCTAAAATATGCTGGTGAGAAAATGTTATTACAACTCAATGAACTTGAGGAGATTAGAAATGAAATATATGATAATAAAAAAATTTATAAAGAGAAAATAAAAATATGGCATGATCGGAAGATTGTTAAGAAGAAGTTTGAACATGGACAAGAAGTTCTATTATATAATATAAGATTGAGATTATTTCCAAGAAAACTGAAATCTAGATGGTTATGACCATTTAAAGTGATTAAAGTCTATCATTATGGAACTATTGCTATTAAAGATCCTAACATTGAAATGATATTTAAAGTTAATGGGCATCGATTGAAATATTATTATGAAGGGCACATACCACAATTTAAATAATTTTTAATGTTAAGTCAACCCAACTAAACAAATGGTACGTCAGGCTGACGACGTTAAACCAAGTGTTTTGTGGGAGGCAACCCATATATATAAAAATATATATCACTATTTTGTTTGATAAGTGTTTTATATATTAGTAGATAATAATTCTACATAATTTTATATATTATAAATTAAGACATATTTTAGTATTGGAGAAAAATTTGGAATTGAATTAAACAAAAAATTTTGAAAAGACGCGATTTTGGCCTTTGGCGCCGATGGCACCCGCTAAACTGACCATGGCGCCGATAGCGTCATCGAGAGCACCGACGACGCAGATAGCAGTTTGCACGGTTCATAACAAATTTGGTAGACTTCGGCAGGATTTCGCTCCATAATAACCGTCGGGAGGTGTTTTTAAAGTCCTAAAAATTCTCTTGGACGGCTAGAAACTTCTTATTTTCAAAATTCATGGCTTCCAATTCCAGAATTACTTTGAGGTACGGAGTTTTCAATAAAAGAAATTTTATCAGTTTTGACGTGCAGAGATTATACGCAAAGTTATTATGAACAAAAGATTGATCAAAGAGAGAGGCTTTATCAATCATGGATTGATTAATCCAAGTTATCTGATTGATAAAATCATTATACAAAAATGATGAAAAGTTCTGTGCTACACTACCACTGCAGTTGTTGTACCAGTGGTGAAGGAATTCTATGCCAACTTACAAGGAATTACTCAAGGAGTTGTCTTCGTACGAGGTAAGGTTGTACCATTTACTCCGATGTGAATTAATGAATTGTACATGATAGAAATGTTTCAATCTGTCATTATACAAATTTTATCCCTACCAGAGATTTGATGCAAGTTGTCTATAATTTTATGACGGATGAAAGTGATATTTGGGAAATGCAAAATGAGGGATATGTTAGTTTCTCTGCTTCATCACTTAATCTAATATCAAAGCAGTGACATTTCTTCATTTCTGCAAAATTACTCCCTATCACGAAAATTAGTAGAGTCACCAAAGAAAGTGCTATTTTAAATTATTGCATTCAAATGGAAAAACCCATTGAAGTAGGATCTATCATTTTTAAATCTATTATGGGTATTATTATGAATGGATCAATTTATGGACTTGGGCATCCATCCACAATTTTTTAACTTTGCAGTCAATTTCAAGTTCCATATGAAAGTTGGGAAAAAGTTTTATTACCTTTGGAGACCATGATTCCTATTGATGATAATTATGTTAGGAATGGAAATGAAATAGTAGACACTATCTTGGATCATTCATCACATGCTTCAACTCCATTGATGCCACCAACAGTTGGAAGTTCACTTGCATTGGAAAATAAATTGAATAAAATTGAAAAAGAACTTTAGAATATAACGAATGCAATAAAAGATCTTAAGTACCTTTTTGATCACCTAAATTAGAGGATAAAAGAGAATGTTGATCATACTAGAACAATTGAAGCAGGATTAGTGTAGATGTTTAAGGATAAAGGATGGATCGAAGAAAATTTGACTGTCAAATTCCCGTACCGACCCTTCTATAATTTGTACGTTCATTACCAGTCTATGGGAGATATTAGAGGAGGAGAAAGCACTAAAGATGAGGCAGAATAAGTGAAGAATTTGGGCTCTCTACTAGTTTAAAATATTTATGTATTTAATGTTATTGTGTGGATTTGATTTAGTTTGTTTTGCTTTAGAAATATGAAATTTGATTGTGTCTATAGTTTTGTGTCAGCCTTTAGTGTTGTGGTTTGATTTCGTCACTGATTTATAATTTAGTTTGTTATATGAGTGTAAAAGTATGATTAGAAAAATGTATTTGTAAAAAGCGTATTTTCATATATAAAAGTTAGTTTGTTGTTTGACCAAAGGAAAATATGTTGAGATTTTCATACCTATTTTACACTATTTTTTATGATATTCACTTTAAAGAAAGGTATTTTTGATGTTTTGTTACAGGTATGATGAATTATGGTCTTTGGAGAAAAAAGATGCAAAAAGGAACGAATTTTGAGCGAAAATGACCAAAATGTGAAAAATTGAACTAGGGCACCGACGGCGAGCCCAACGACGCTGATGACAAGAAATTCCTAAGACTCCAGATCAATTAATTTAGAAGGCCCGCCAACGGCGAGATCGGCGGTTATTTTCAAACATGCATCAAATGTGAATGATTTTTGGAGGGATGCTTAGGCAACTCTTGGGAAAACTCTTCTACAAATTTAAAAGAAGACTTTGGCTGAAAATTAGAGAAGGAGCTCAAGAGTTCAAGGAGTTGGAAGGTTAGAACAACGTCCAAGAGCCCCAGTAGTGTGTAGAGAGTCTAATTGTGAGGAATTCTTTGATAGATTTTAAGAGTGGAGGGAAAGTGAGAGATCTTTTCCTCCTTGCCGTTTCGAAGAGGAATTTTGTGTGTTGTATCGAAAGGAAGAAATTAAGAGGAACTTCGAGGAGTTTGCTTGGGGAGGAATTAGAGATAAGTGTCATTTACTTGTTGCAGTTGTATGACTTTGCTTTTATATATGAATTCCGAGTTTTGTTGTGTCTTCCCCATGAGTTCTGGTTTTTCTTTCTTTCTCCTTATCTTGAGATTTGTGAAATGGTGATTTGAATTGGTTGAGCCATGAAAATATTAAAGAATTTGTGATTATCTTTTCACTTTGTTCTTAATTTACTTTCAATCTGGCCAATTAATTTGTTAAAATATGTTGAGTTTTACAACTAAAGAGAATAATACATCCAAGATTCAGGGAGGTAAAGCACTTGGAAATTGAGTGCAAATAAATAGGGAGATAAAATTATTGGGCGTAGAATTGGAGATTTTAGAGTGACAGACTAAAATCCAAATTCGGTCCTATTGTTTGGGTGCTGAAGTGTAGATGTTAGCCCTCAGGAGAGGGGAACGTAGGAGCTCCGAAGTGGGATTTGGTATCCACCCAGCCTAGTGACAGATTCAGTAAACAAGCGTAGTCTGGACCAAAGGGTAAAGAATATGTATGCTCCTATTTGGCACAATACAATTTGAACTGATTCACTTTATCNTATATTGAGCAATTAAAGAGTTCAATTATAATTTTAAAGATGTTGGTGAGAAAAGATTATTACAATTAAATGAGCTTGAATAGATAAGGAATGAATCTTATGAAAGTGCCAAAATTTATAAAGAAAAGATGAAGATGTGGCATGATCAGAAGATTCTTACTAAAAATTTTCAACTAAGATAATAAGTTTTACTATATAATTCAAGGTTAAGATTATTTCAAGGGAAATTTAAATCTAGGTGGATGGGCCCATTTATTGTAATGAAAGTTTATCCTTATGGAGCTGTGGACATTAAAGATCATAAATCTAAGAAAATCTTTAAAGTGAATGGACATAGACTGAAACCTTATTACATAGGGGATCAACAAAAGTTTAATGATGGAATGATGTTGGGTCATCAGAGTAAGCACCGGTTACGTCGGGCTGACGACGTAAAACCAAGCGCATTGTGGGAGACAACCCATAAGTATCAGTGTGTTTTTGTTTTTATTATTTTTTTATGTGTGATTAAGAAAATTGGGGTAGTATTTTTGAGACTATTATGGTTAGTATTGATTTGAAGACTTAAGTTAGTGATTTGGACATGTTAAAATGAGAATTTGGATGTTAAGTTGACTTATGAAAAAATGTGCACCGGCGCTTAAGCGCGACAGTTTAAAAACATGAGAGAAATTAATATTCTAGAAGGAAAAACCGCCTAGAAGTTTGAAAAAAACATGTATTGGCAGTTTCTAGACATGTCTAGGAGTTATTGGAAGAATTTAGGCCTATAAATAGAAGGGTTTAGTGAAGGAATTCCACCCCAGATCATTTTTAGCCCTCAAGTCTAAAAGAGAGAGATTTTAAGATGATGTCTTCATGGGAGATGGATTTGAAGAAGAAGGGGAGACCATGAGGAAGAAGAAACTCATTAGTCAAAGTGATGTATAATGATTTCTTAGCCATTAGTATTGGAGGGATATCAGAGAAAATCAACAAAATTGAAAATATCATGTTTGTACTGGAGACTAAGGTATTGGAAATTCGTGCACATCTGGAGCATATTGGATGGCAATTGAAAATGCAATTTAGTCACACTAGTTATATAGAGGAAGCGTATAAGGAGATGTTTCTTAAGCAAAGGTAGATTCAAGAAGTTTGCATCAGAGCATGTCACCACTATCTTTTTTATTAAATTTATATTCCAATTGCCCTAGGAGAGAATAATGAAAGACCTGAATTTGTTCCTTCTAATGAAGAATGGAACTAAGTTCTATGTTTATTTTTTTGTGATTAAAGTTGTTATCTTTAAGTGTTTTTAGTGTTTAAGACATGTGTTAGTGTTTATGTTACTTATGTGTTTAATTGTGAATGTGTGTTAAGTGTTTTGTACATCAGAAAATTTTCTCATCCAAGACTATTTGGAGTGAGAATTAAGTGTCAATAGTATTTGTACTTGTTTGTGAATTAATATAAGTTTATTTTTGTGAAAATTTTGTGTTGTTTTAGCCTCGAATTGAAATAATTATTAAGGTGAATTTTGAGAGAGAGGGGAGTTATAGGAAGTTGAAAATAGTCAATTAAGTGTTATGACCATTTTGGGGTGGTTTAATTAGGAAAATAGTGCATTTTACTTGAATTGAAGATTTCAAAAATAATGCACTGGCACCTAAGCGCCACATCTCGAGCTTAAGCGCCACTTACCCGCGCTTAAGTGCCGGTTAACAAAAACTGGTTCGCGAATGGTTAAAAGTGAAATTTCGGTCCGAAAACACCATTTTTAACGCCTCCCGTCGTCTTCTACCTCTCAAAGTTGTGATTTTTAAGGGCTAGGGCACATCTAAAGTGAAGATTTCTTGGTGAAATCAAGTTAAATTTGCTTGATTCGAGTTCCTTGAGGTATGAGCTTTACTTCTATGCAAAAATTTTGGATTTTCACCATGTATTCTGAGCACATTTGGAGAAATTTGAAAATTCACTATTCATGGTGAAAAATGAGGAAAAATCTATGGAATTTTTTTTGTGCTTTTGGAAGTTTAGTTTAGTGATTTAGACTTGATTTTTGAAGTTATTTTTGGAATTTATAAAATTTGTAGAATGGCACCAAGAATGAAGAGGAGTAAAGGAAAAAAGCTCATTTGATTCATACAAATTTGTTAGTTCAAAGGCTCAAGATCGATACAGTGACACTCTATTGTCACAAAAATTGATTCAGGAGCGATGTTTTAGAAATCTGGGTGGAGACATGGAAGATTTAATTGTTCATCGACAGTGGGAACAGTTCTGTTGTTTCTCTACTCTCACAATGATTTCTGTTGTGAGGGAGTTCTATGCAAATCTCCCTGAAGTTGAAGACAATCGAGTTATGTTTTGAGGAAAGTTGGTACCTTTTTCGCTAGAGGTCATCAACTTGTTTTACCATTTACCACCCGATACTTTATGTTTTTTATGCAAATTATAGTCCTACTGAAGTGGAGATAGATGAGATTATTTCTTACTTGACTATTGGGAGAGGACTTTGGAAGATAACTAATGAAAGGAGAGTAAATTTCCTAACTTTAAAGTTATGTGCACCTTCAAAGGCCTGACACTATTTCATTTCTGCTCGTCTGCTTCTGACCAATCATCTCAGTGAAGTGACCAGAGAAAGAGTGACATTGAACTATTGTATTCAAGAGGGAAAGCTCATCAACATTGGAGCTTTGATCTATCAGACTATCATCAGTTCTACTACAGCTATTACTACTGCAAGTCTGGGATTTGCTTCCTTGATCTTTTCTTTGTGTGAGCAGACTAGGGTTAAATATGATAGAAGTCTGGGATTTGCTTCCTCCATATCCTAGATACCCTAATTATGAGCCTGCAAAAGCTTAGGATAGCGGTGATTCAAATGATGAAGAGTAGAGCTGAGAGATTTATTTTATGATTGTAATATGATATGAACTATGTGGTCTAGGCTTGCTANTAGATGAGCGAAGATGGGCGCTATAGAGACTTAGACTGGCGCTATAACATCAATAACTACTTTTCTAGAAGATCCATTGAATTTTTTAAAATTTTGGAGGGACGTTTGAAGCAACCCTTGGTTATTATTTTCTATTTTTTATAAAATGAGAAGGATTTGGCAGAATTTAGAGACCTTTTGGAGCCTCAAAACTTCAATTGAGGGGCAAAATTGAATTATGTTTTTCATATTTTGTGTTCAAGTGTAAGTGGGAGTGTGTTTTAGTGTACAAACGTTTAGAGATTGCCTAAAGGAAACTCCAAAAGTTTACTTAGGGAGAAGACATAAGGTACTTTGTATTTATGTTAATTTTTTATTGTAAGACTTGGAGTTCAATGCAAATATTTTGTTTTTGATTAATCTCCATGAATTCTGAGTAGTTCTATTTCTTTCTCCTTACATGTGAGACTTAATCTTGTAGGATGAGAATGATTTAAACATTTCTTTTTACTCTTTAAAATTGTGATGGTATTTTCACCGAATCTTCATTTATTTACCACTTGTGAAGTTAAAATATGTTAAGAAACATAATGACCTGGGAAAGCTATGATTTCACCCAATTAGTGGATACCTTTAGGCAAAGCCATTGTGATCACATACAAGGAGTGCAAATAAATAGGGAGATAAGTTTTGATGTGTGTAGAATTAGTTAGTTCCAGAGTGACAGGCTAGATTTTTTTTAATTTGGCTTATGTTTTAGTAGCCTTACACTGGGATTAGCCATCATAGTGGCATAAGCTTAGGGACATTAAGAGGTGAGAGGCTAGATAGTTCTGATGCAGAACTGAGATGTTAAGGAATCAGCCTTAAGTTAGCCAATGTTCTTTGCTAGCAATGGGAGGGAGTAAAGAATAAAATATACTTCTATTTGTCACAATACTTCAATTTTATCTTAAATCATTTGAATCATAGATTTAAATATCTTTGCAAGGGGGAAGGTTTACCATAATATACAAACTCGTTGTTATATTTTGGTAAGCTATTACATCTAGTTGTTACTTATTTTAACTCTTTAGTCGTAATTTTTAGTAAGCATATTATTTTAAATCTTTTATCTTTTTAATTTACAATTTAAATAGAATTTTAGTAAGTCAATTTTAAGAGTTACCATACTCAGGTTTTTAAGAAAAATCCTACATTACTTGAAATGATCTGTATACTTGCGTTGTACCCCTGGTGTGAAAATCTATTATAAATCATTACATTTGTATACACTAGCCACTAGATATAATTTGAGACATATTTTCTGGAAAAATAAATAATATTAAAAATATAAGTAATTGCAGGCCGGATCAAGTTTTTGGCACCAATGCTGGGGAGTGCGACGAAACATTTTAACTTATAATTTTATTTGAATTGTAGATTTTAAAAAATTAGAAAATAAAAAAAATTTGAAAAA
Organism: Phalaenopsis hybrid cultivar; assembly: GCA_002079205.1. Lineage (NCBI taxonomy): Eukaryota > Viridiplantae > Streptophyta > Magnoliopsida > Asparagales > Orchidaceae > Phalaenopsis > Phalaenopsis hybrid cultivar. The sequence continues at coordinate 309,015 of JXCR01103176.1, forward strand.
TTCAAAAGACCGAAAATAAATTTAAAATTAAAAATTCAAAAAATATATATTTTTTCATTTTTGGTGTGTTATTTTATTTTTTGCAATTTTTACATTGTTTATGTGTAGTTCTGTATCTAAAGATTTAGTGTCTTACAATTCTGAATTAGAACGAACTATTAGAAAATTCAAAAATAAGGAAGACTTCATCATTCTCAAGAAATGGCTAACACATCATAAAACAATATTGAAATTCAAATCGCTGAAAATGAACATCATAATCTTAAAAAAACTTTTAAGGGATTATGTGAACGCTACAGTAGATGAAATTCATTTAAGTATTCAAATTCTGATGTAGGGGCTAACACATTTGAACTTAAACTTTTAATTATATAAGTACTATAAAATAATCAGTTTGGAAGAACACCATTTGAGGATCTCAATTTACATTTAGCTAGTTTTATAGAACTGTGTGCTACATTTAAATATGTTGGTGTACTGATGTGCCTAAAAATATATTATTTTTTATGCTATAATTTATAATGATATTGTACTTTAAAGGTATGTTTTCTTGTGTTTTTGGTTGTAGGTACATCAAATTGAAGAATTAAGAGTGATTGAAGCAAACGAAACAAAAATGGACCAAAACGGAGTAAACAAGCAAACCAGGTCGAACCAAGGCACACCAGAGCCATGGGGGCCAAAACCGAGCACTTAAGTGCCAGTTCTCGGTGCTTAAGCACTCAAACATGGCACTTAGGGGTCACCAGATAAAGAGGAGGGCCCTTAAGCCCCCAAAATCGATGGTTAAGCGTCGGAGACTGTTTTCAACATATCTTCTTGAATATACATCGGATTTAGAAGATTTTTGAAGCGGTGCTTCATGTGTCTCTTGGGGAATTTGTTGAAAATTTAAAAAGGAATTAGAGAAGGATTTAGGGCGGTTAGAAGGAGGTTTTTGAAGACTTTTGAAGAAGCACTTGAGGCACCATTTGTAAGATTCATTGAATATGGACACTTTTGAAGAGACACTTAAGCTCATCCTGGGAAATTATAAATACGGCTTGGAAATGTTTTTTAAAGGCACTCTTAAACTAATTGGAAGAGGAGAAGAAGGCTTTGAGAAGAAGAAGAAGTCCTGAGTAAGAGCTCCGAGTGGGGCGACAAGGTGATAGAGAAAGAGAGAGTGAGAGATTTCTTCATGTGTAGTGAGTAGTTTTCTTTACTCTTTCCTCTTATAATGAATTAGTATGCATGTGTAAAATATAGAATTGAGTAGAGTAAGAATATATTGTGATGTTTTTACTTTGTTTCATTTACATGTAAACTTGATCAATTTGTATGTTAAAATCCATTGTGAGAATATGTAAGATCTGTGATGGTGTTGTATCAATCAACTGTGGTAGAATCACATGAGATTTTATGGATGAGAATGTAGTCCATATGGTTGAGTGCAAATAAATAGGAAAATAATCTTTGATGGGTGTAGAATTAGATGACTTTAGAGTGACAGGCTAAAGCCCCCAATTTGGTTCTTAATTTTAGGTCTTAATACTAGATGTTAGTCTTCAGGTAAGGGGATGAGGGGACACTAAAGTGAGAGCTTGTATCTCTCATGCCTAACCAGTCTTTAAGATTCTTAAACTATGAATTAGCCAATGTTCTTTATATTAGTTGACTGAGGCTAAGGAATATAATTGCTCTTATTTGTCACAATCTCTTTCACTACTTGTTTAACTTTTACACGTCACTAATTTCATTGCATGAGGAAAGGTATTTTTAATATATTAAACCCCACTTTCAGATTTTCACTAAGTATTTTAGTTTAAGAGTAGAAGTAATATTGCAATTATAATTGTAGAATATAAGCAAAATCAAACCTTTATCAACCTTCCATGCTCGTGCGACTTATTCTAAACTATAACTTCTTTTGAAAGCCGTCGTGATTAACCTCGATCTTCGTGGGATCAATATTCATAGCTTAATCAGAAAACCCTATATTACTTGATAAAGATATGTATAATTGCATAGAATCCCTACTATTTAAAGATATAATTGAAAACTTACTTTACTTGGGATCAAGTTTTTGGCGTCATTGCTGGGGATTAAAATCTTCAAGCAGTGGTGTCAACTTCATAAATCCTTAAATATAAAAAATATCAGGATCACCTATCAAATGATGTATTTAGACTTAAGACTTTGTTTCTTCATTAAGGGATAAAGCTAAGATGTGGTTAAATTTGTTAATACCTAGATCTATTAGAACTTGAGGAGATTTAGCTAAAAAATTTTTGGCTAAGTAATTTCCACCTTCAAAAACTGTGAAGCTTAGAAATGATATTTCCTTTACTCAGTATGAATGTGAGTCTATATATGAAGCTTGGGAAAGGTTTAAGGAACTCCTTAGAAAGTGTCCACATCATGTTTTACCAGACTAGTTGATCATTCAAACTTTTTATAATGGGTTAGTAGGATCCCTTAGATCTATTATAAATGCTGTTGTTGGAGGTTCATTAATGTCTAAACCCTTTAATGAAGCTTATTCATTAATTAAGGAAATGACTATAAATAATTTTCAATGGCCTTCTGATAGGGTAAATCTTAAGAAAGTAGCAAGTATTCATAATAACAATGCTATTTCAATGATTGCATGTCAAGTTGTTGCATTATCTAAGAAGATATACCAAATTGGAATCAATTTTTCTCCAACACCCCAAATGGTTAAAGATAATTCAATAGGACAAATGATTGATTCTCATACTTCATTGAAAAATATAAATGCTATCAATAGACCCAATAACCCATATTCCAATCATTACAACCCAGGTTGGAAAAATCATCCTAATTTCAATTGGAACAATAATCCTAATGGTGGAAGTCAACAATGGGGGCATGCTCAAGTAAATCAATTGGGAAATTGGAACAACCAGGGTAATGCCAAATTTAGACTTACTTATACTTCTAGAGAATCAATTGGGATAGGGTAGTGCCAAATTTAGACTTACTTATACTCTTAGAGAATCAACTGGGACAAATTGCTAATGCACTTAGCAATAAACCTCAGGGAATACTTCCTAGTAATGTAGAGATCAATCCTAAAGACAAAAGTAAAGAACCAAAGCAAGTTAAAGCGGTCCGACTAAGGAGTGGAAAGGAATTAGATGTTGGAGTTCAAAAAGAGATTAAAGTTGAGAGAAGTTAAAGAAATTGAGAGACCTGAAGAAATTATTCCTAAGGAAAAAGAAAAACCTAATTCACTAACTAAGATTAATTTAGAAAGTCCTCCATCATCTTTTCCTCAAAGACTTAAATAGTAAAATTAGATCAACAATTTTCAAAATGTTTTGAAATATTCAAGAAGCTTACAATTAATATCCATTTTGCTGAGGCTTTAGAACAGATGCCACGTTATGCCAAATTTATGAAAGAACTTTTAAAAAAAAGAGGAAGTTTGTACATCATGAGACTGTTGCGCTTAGTGAAGAATGTAGTACAATAATTCAGAAAAGCTTGCTTGAAAACTTAAAGATCCTAGTAGCTTTACCATACCTTTTGCAATTAGTGAAAAAATCTGTGAAAAAGCTTTATGTGATTTAGGAGCAAGCATTAACATGATACCATTATCTATATTCAAGAGGCTAGGCTTAGGAGATATTTCTCCCACTACTGTAACCCTACAATTAGCGGATCGATCTATCACTTATCCTAAAGAGGTTATAGAAGATGTGCCGGTTAAATTGGATAAATTTACCTTCCCTATTGATTTTATCGTATTTGATATGGAAGAGATACAAAAATTAATATTATTTTAGGAAGACCTTTCCTTACTACAGAATGGGCAATGATAGATGTGCAAAAAGTGGAATTAACAATGAGAGTGAATGATCAAGAAGTTACATTTACTGTGCTTAAAATAATGAAGTATCCTGATGAAAAATGTTATATAATGAATATCATTGGTGATATGATTATTAATCATTTTCAAAATAGATGTGAAGTCATATTGGATCAAAAATATGAAGTTATTTTAGAAGAGAAAGATCAAGAATCTGAGACCAAAAGAGATTTAAAAGATGAATCAAATGAAATGATTACCGAGGATTCAAATTATGTACAAGAAGATTATGAAATTTTAGATACTACTGAAAATAGTATACCTCTGATTCTATCTATTGAAAAACCTCTTGAACTTGAGATGAAAGTTTTACCTATTTATCTAAAGTATGCATATTTGGGTAACTCATCTATGTTACCAGTTATTATATCCTCAGATTTAACCGCAAAACAAGAAGAATAATTATTGCAAATATTAAAGAATTTTAAAAAAGCCTTTGGATGGACATTAGCTGATATTAAAGGAGTCAGTTCTTCAATTTGCATGCACCAAATTCTGATGGAAGATAACAATAATCCTAGAGCTAATCCTGAAAGGAGATCGAATCTTATAATGAAAGAAATAGTTAAGATTTAAAGTGGTTGGATGTTGGGATTATTTATCCAATTTTAGATAGTTCTTGGGTTAGTCCTATTCATTGTGTTCCTAAGAAATGAGGAGATACTGTGGTTAAAAATGAAATGAATGAATTAATTCCGACAAAGCAAGTTACTCGACAACGATTATGCATTGATTATAGAAAATTAAATGCTGTCACTAGAAAAGACCATTTTCCTTTACCCTTTCTGGATCAAATGTTGGATAGAATAACATGAAACCATTATTTTTACTTTTTGGATGGATATTCTAGATACCACCAAATACCTATTGCTCTTGAGGATCAAGAATAAATGACTTTACTAGTCCTTATGGAACTGTTGCTTTTAGAAGAATGCATTTAGATTATGTAATTCCCCTGCAACTTTTCAAAGATGTATGATGTTAATTTCTCGTGATTTAATTGAAAAAGGAATTGAAGTTTTATTCGATGATTTCTCAGTCTTTGGAACTTCTTTCAATTTATGTTTAGATCTCATTTAGCAAGAGTTCTAAAATGCTGTGAAGAAACAAACTTTGTTCTCAACTGGGAAAATGCCAATTTATGGTTGTAGGAGGAAGAGTGTTAGGGCATAAAAGTTCTAAAAAGGGCATGAAAGTTGATCCAGCAAAAATTCAATTTATTGAAGAATTGCCGCCACCTACGAATGTAAAGGGAATAAAGAGTTTTCTAGGACATGGTGGCTTCTACAGGCGTTATATTAAAGATTTTTCAAAAAAATTCCAAGCCTTTATTTCAGTTTTTAGAAAAAGTTGCCAGCTTTGATTTTAAAGATGAATGCCTTTATGCCTTATAAATTATTAATAGAGAAATTAATCACTACAACTATTATTATTTCACCTAATTAGACAAAACTTTTGGAATTAATGTGTGATACTAGTGAATATGCTATAGGGGTTGTTTTAGGACAGAGATATGACAAAAATGTTCAAGGTGATATACTATGCTAGTAAAACCCTTAATGAGGCTCAAATTGATTACGATACCACTAAAAAAGAATTATTAGCTATTGTGTTTGCTTTTAATAAATTCAGATCTTATCTTATTGGAACCAAATGTATTGTGCATATTGATCATTTTACTATTAAGTATTTAATGATGAAGAAGGATACAAAATCACAATTAATTTGATGGGTCCTTCTAATGCAAGAATTTGATTTTCAAGTTGTCGATAGGAAGGGTACAAATACACAAAAATAATATATTATTTTAAGTATTTATTTTATGTCTATTTTTTGTGATATTATACTTTAAAGAAGGGTATTTTTGTGTTTTTGTTGTAGGTATAACATTTTTAGGCATTTGGAGAAAAAGTAGCAAAAAGGAAGAAATTTGGAGCCAAAATAGCGAATTCTGGGTATCTGGAGCTTGATGTGCCATTTGACAGATCCTTGGCGCATGATGCTCTATATTTGGTGCTAGATGCACCAGAGATGACTTTTTACAAACTAAGATAGTTCGAGGCAAATTTTGCATTAATTTTCAAAGGGACACTTGTTCTAAACACCTTTTGGAGTAATTCAATGCATCTAGACACTTTGGAAGGTTCATTTATGAAGGGATATGTCTCTTGGATCAAATGATGCATCTTTTGAATTCAAAAGAGTTGAATTTTGGAGGGAATTTTGAATTCTTTTTAATATGTGGCAACCCTAATAAAAAGATGAAGACTTCAAGGAGTTCGGTGTGACGTGAAAGGGGGGTGGCATGAAAGGTAAGGGAAAGAGATAGAGAGAGAAAGTCAAGGGCTTGGAGATTATCTTCTAGGGTTGTAAGAGGAGAGAGAAGGTGAGAGATTTCTTCTTCATTACACTTCTAAGAGCGAATTGAGAGTGCTTGTAAAGAGAGAAAGGCTTGAAGAGAACTTCTAAGTATTATATTGGGAAGGATTGTGAGATAAGTTGTGTGTTTTACTTATTTTATTTTGTAAATTTTTTTTTATATATAAAATTCGTGTTTCGTCGTATCATTCTCATGAATTCTAAGTAGTCTTCTTTATCCTTTACCCTACTTTGAGATATGGTTTTGTGTTTTTATTTTCTATGGTTTTAAATGTTAATAATTTGTGATGATTTGAACTCTGATCTTCATTTACCTTTTGATCCAACCAATTAAAATGTTAAAATGTGTTGAGAAACATATGTTCTAAAAGGGGCTATGATTTTTACAACATGGGGAGAATAACATTTGATTTCATGAGAGAGTATGTTATCTACGGAATTGAGTGCTAATAAATAAGAAAATATACTTTGTTGGATGCAGAATTAGAGATTTTGCTCCAAGTTGGCTCAAATTTTCCACCTATTTTGTGGCGTACAAGAATAGGTTTTTTTAGCACAAGCACGAGGTCACCAACTTTGAATGTCCTCGGGCGGACCAATTTGTCATGGGCTTGTACCATCTTTGCCTGGTAGAGCTCCAATTGTTGTTGTGCTTCTAATTGCTTTCCCTGGAGACTCTCCAGTTCTTCAAGTCTGAGTTTTGTGCTTTCTTCCATCGTGAGTTGGTTGGCAATGGCGACTCAGAGAGATGGTGTCTGAATTTTTAGGGGTAGCACGACCTCGGTCCCGTACACGAGCATATAAGGTGTACACTGAGTGGGAGTCCTGAAAAGTTGTCTTGGTACGAGCATATAAGGTGTACACTGAGTGGGAGTCCTGAAAGTCGTCTGGTAGGCCCACAAGGCTTCTAATAGTTTGTTGTGCCAATCTCTTTTGTTTTCATCTAGTGTTTTCTTCAAAATCTGTACCAGTGTCTTGTTGAAAGCTTCAGCCAGTACTATTTGCTTTAGGGATAATAAATTGTAGAGTGTCTCTAATCTATCCAGTGTCTTCTGACAAAATTGTTGATCTTGGTACTTTTGAAGGCTGTCCCGTTGTGAGAGATTATTCTTCGCAGTACTCCGAAATGATAGACGATTTGGCTCTTGAAAAATTGAAGAACGTGCTGTGCCGTAACCTCACGTAACGGTACTGCCTCTGCCCATTTGGAAAAGTAATCTGTAGCAGCAAGTATAAATCTGTGACCCTTGAAAGATGGAAGGTCTATCAGACCTATTATGTCCGTACCCCAACACTCGAATGGCAACGAGGCAACAGTTGGGTGTAGCACATTCGGAGGCTGGTGTAAGAACACCCCATGCACTTGGCATTGGTGACATCTTCTGGTTGTATCCATGTAATCAGACATCATTGCTGGTCAATAATACCCGAGTCTTTTGATCTTCATTTTCATTTTTTGCCCTGACTGGTGAGTACCACACAATCCGACATGTTCCTCTTTGACAATATTCTGTGCTTCAGCTCTGCTCAAACACTGTAGCCACATTTAGTCGAATGATCTTCTGTAGAGAACATTTCCCACCAGGGCATAAGACATAGCCCTCCTTGTGATGTGGTGCGCCTCAGACTTATCATCTAGCAGCTTTCCAGTAAACAAATATTCTATTAATGGCTTACACCAATCTTTGTTGATGTCTGCAACTGTATTTATTGCTTCTTCTTTTCCAAACTTGTGTAGAGTTTCGAAGTCGTTTCGAGATAAGACTCATCTTCCTTACACCGTGACTTCGATAAAATCCTCTAGGGGACACGCCATTTCCTTAGCAAGTTTTGCTAGAGCGTCGGCATGGGCATTATCTCCCCGAGGAATCCGGTAGAAAGTCGCCTCAGGAATCTGTTCCAGGAGCTTCATCGTGTACTGATGGTATTCTGCTAATCTTGGTTTCAGAATTCTGTATTGTCTGGCGACCTGTTGGATGACAAGTTGAGAGTCACCATAGATGGCAATGTTTGTTATATCCATTGAGATTACCAATTCCAATTCGATGATTAAAGCTTCATATTCTGCTTCATTGTTGGTGCACGACTCTGTCAGATGGTGTGAGAACCTCATCATACCCTTATCTGGCATAATAAAGATCAAACCAATCCCTACTTTGTCTGGCATGACAGTGCTTGATCCTTCATTTTTCCTCGCTGACTTAGCACCATCAAAGTACATTTCCCAGTACTGCTTACCAGAAAATTCTATTTGTAGTATTTGCTCGTCTGGTAACTCGTCATTGAGAGAGGACCCAGCTGGCAGTGGGTGTGCAGCGAGAAAGTCTGCTAGTATCTGTCCCTTGATAGCACGAAGGGGAACAAAAGTTATATCAAATTGCAATAAGATCCTTGACCATCTTGCCAAACATCCAGAGAGTGTTGGTTGGGTCATTAAATATCAAGTTGCAATAAGATCATTGACCATCTTGCTAAACGTCCGGAGAGTGTTGGTCGGGTCATCAAATATTGCAATGGATTAACTTTCAAAATCAGAGTAATCTTATGAGAAAAGCATGTAGTGTTTATGCTTTTGGGCGGCAAAAATTAATGCCAAAAAATGCTTCTCAATAGGTGGATACCTTATCTCCGTCGGTATTAGACGATGACTCAAGTAGTAGAGCATTTTATTTTCCCTCCTCATTGACTTGGGCTAAAAGGGCTCCAAGAGAGTCATCCAAAGCCACGTTATAAAGTATTAACAGTTTCCTCGGGATAGGAGCTGCCAAAACAGGAGGTGTCAATAAATATTGTTTAACGTCCTCAAAGGCCCGTTGACATTTCTCTTCCCAAATAAATTTGGCATCCTTTTTAATCAATACCGAGAAGGGCTGACACCTACCTGAGGGATTAGAAATAAAGCGTCTCAGATATGCCAACTTCCCTTGGAAGGAACGTAGTTGCTTCAAGGTCTTAAGGGAAGGCATTTCCAAGATAACTTTAATTTTATCTGGGTCGATCTTGATTCCCCAATGACGGACAACGAATCCTAGAAATTTCCCGGAGGTAACGCTAAAGGCGCACTTTAAAGGATTCATTTTTAGGTCATATCGTCGTAATTGTTTAAACACGATCCTCAAATCATACAAATGGTCTATTTTCCGTTTACTTTTGATGACCAAATCATCCACGTAACATTCTACTTGGTTGTGAATGAGGTCGTAAAAAATCTTCGTCATTGTATGATGATATGTTGCTCCGGCGTTCTTTGAGCCGAACGGCATCACTGTGTAGCCGAAAATTCCAATCGATATTCTGAAAGCTATAAGCGCTGCATCCTCGGGAGCCTTCTTGATTTGGTTATATCCCAACGATTTGTCCATGAAGGAGAAAATCTCATATGTTGAAGCGATATCCACCATCATCTCTGGTATAGGTAGTAGAAACTCGTCTTTTGGACATGCCTTATTCAAATCTCTGAAGTCGACACATACGCGGATCTGCCCATTTTTCTATTTAATAGATACAATGTTAGCTAACTACGTGGGGTATTGCTCTTCTTTAACAAAGTTGGCGTCTACCAACTTTTTCACTTCAGCGATGACTTGTTGTTCTATCTCGAGGCGCATTCTCCTAGGAGCCTGTTTTACTGTGGTTATATTCTTACCCACCCCAAGTTTATGGACTGCAACCTCTGCTGACAATCCTTACATTTCATCATAGCTCCATGTGAAGCAATCTTTGAATTATGTTAATAGTTTGACCAATTCTGTAGATTCTCCGTCATCAAGTAGAGAACTTATAAATGTAGGCCGAGGTCATTCTTTAGTCCCGAGATTAATCTCTTTCAATTCATCCACGGTAGATTTAATTTCCTCCTCAAATTATGGCGGAGCATCTTCTATTGGTTGATCTGTAGAGTCATCCTCTACATCGAGGCAATCCTCTTTTGACTCACTAGTAACGACCATGCAAAATTCAAAATCATCGATTGGTCCAACTGTACCAAATCCGAGACCTTTTGAATTGGGAGTTTGACTTTTAGCATTCCATAGTTTTTTTAAAAAGTTGAAATTTATCTTTTAGCATTTGTTTTGGTAAGTGTCCCCGTTGAATTAACTTTTGAACACAAGGCGAGAAGTAACCAAAAGACAATTCCATTAATTCATTAGAATCAACATCCAAATTTACATGTTTTTCAAGCTCAGTAGCGGTAGAAGCACGGTAAAATTTGATCAGCTTTGAACCAACACTACAGACTTCCTTGACCCCTAAACTCTCGACCTTTTGCGGGAGAATCGGAGTAAGGGTCATAGTATTCACATAGTGGTTTATCCGATCATACATTGTTTCATACCATTCTTTTCTGCATCTTTTAGGGATATATCGTACTGAGGTCTCTTCTGCTTTGTCATCATTATTTCGACTTCAAAACTATCCTCATCACCAATGTTGATGGTTGCCCTAGTCCGTTCAACAGTTAAATTGATCTTTCCTCGTCCGCGTCCCCGGCCTCAACCTCGGGCGCATGAACTAAAAGAACCTCCACCAACTCGTTGTAAGGGAGTGGTAGAAGATTGTTGAAGCGGAGTTGTATGGCCTCCTTTTTGTGATTCTTCTGAATCTTCATCTTTGTTTGTCAGAATCTCGCACGAGAAGACAATCTTCTTTGGAGGCACGTAGTAGGTAGCATCTTCATGGATACCAACTTTATGTACTGAAAATGGTTGTAGGTCTCCCTAGATGCAATTTTCTTGACCATCTTTGCGGTATTTGATGCACTGGTGTAGGGATGATGGAACCATATTGTGCTCATGAATCCATGGTCGACCCTAATAGAGCGTTAAAGAGGTCTCGGCGTCGATGATATGAAATTTAACGGTTGTTACGAGTTCTCTGACCTTCATAAGTAGATACACTCGTGTAGGGATGATGGAACCATATTGTGCTCATGAATCCATGGTCGACCCAATAGATTAAAAGAGGTCTCGGCTTGATGATCTGAAATTTAATGGTTGTTACGAGTTCTCCGACCTTCATATGTAATGTAATTGACCCAAATAGGCCAATGTTTGTAGGCTCATCAAGTTAAGAGATGCTCCAGGATCCACTAAAACTCTAGATAACACAAATCTGTCAATGTTGACGGAGATGTATAGCGGACGATTGTGGTTGGCGGTACCGAGCAGCAAGTCTTCATCTGTGAAGGTTACACCTGACCGTTCTTTCAACGAGCAAACTTCATCTGAGGATGTTCTAGCCAACTCAGCTAAGAAAATTTTTGGATCAAGCAAAGTTGTGACCAGAGACTCTCTCATCTCCATTGACAGGATCAAAGCATTGTAAATGCTTAGTCGGTCCGACAACTTTCTAAGATGAGCTAGCACGTTGTAGTCTACTTTGCATGATCCTCCAATTTTACCTTGATTTTATGGTTCTTCCACTGGCGGAGGTGGGGGTATCTCTTCTCGAGTCACTATTTGTTTTCCTTTATCTGTTGGAGCTGTTCTTGGTGATAACACTTTTCCGCTCCTTAAGTTGACTTCTGTGATTTCTTCTTCTTGAGATATCATTGTTGAATCTTTCAGTGTCTCTTCCTCTCCATCGGAAAGATCTAAGTTGATGGCAAGCGGTGTTCCATGACGCTCGAGAATTGGCTCTTCGTTATTGATGCTGTCGTAAGCGGTATCATTGATGTTTTCTTTGGACTTGACAGCTAGATCGGTCATAATCGGTTACGTTATCACCAGAAACAGTCAAAACGTAGCCAAAATTACAATCCTTATATTCATAAGACCCCGGAGGGACAAAAAGATAATCATACAAAGTCAGAGGTTCGAGGATTTTCTTCACCAAATTCGAGACAACCAATCTAGTAGAGGCAGCCCTTATCCTACCCTCTGTGCTATCAATCTTGGCAGTGACGCTTTTATTCTTCTTGCTCTTTGTCCTTGAAAATGATGGATTTTTTGGCGAAATCTTCGTCTTGGGCTCAGTATGCTGCGGACTCTGAATGGAGGCTTGTTTTGATGCAGACTGTATCTTGTTCAGTATCTTCTTGAACGATCTACTCCAGACCTCATTCCATTCTTCTCCAGTGTTCGTAGAAGCTTGTTTTGATGAATCCTGTATTTGATTAAAGACCCTCTTGAGTTCATCCCAAGTTGTACTCCATCCGTCTGTTCCAGTATACGGATCAATTAGGGAGATTGACTTAGCTGAAACCATGTTTATTGAACCTTTTTCAGGTTCTCTCAAATACTCCTTCAGGATTGTAATGTTCTCTTCTTTGAGGCTCTTCTCGAGCCAGTCCTTAAAGACGAAACACTTGTCTATAGTGTGCCCAAGCAATCGGTGGTATGGGCAATAATTTGGTTCATTCTTCTTATCCACCTCTTCGGGTTTCTTCGAATCAGGTAGTTTGAATTCTTGTTTCTTCATCAGCTTTTGAATATTTTAGGTACGGCCTCATCCTTGAAGGAATACACAACTTTCTGTCGCTCTAATAGGGATATTCTTTTACCCGCTGTTCGAAGTGATCTCTTTTGAGACGGCCGTTGGTTGGATTGACTGCTCTATTTCTGAGAGTACTGTGACAAAGACTGACGATGCTCTTCTGCATATATCTTTATCGGCTGCTTTCCTTTGTCGATAGTTGTGACTACTCCTGATTTCTTTTCGAACACTCTGGTCACCTTAGCCTTTTCATGTGGTTCCATGTGCTTCATTTCTTCTTGAAGACTGCTGGCTTTACTGAGTAGCTTCTTGAAGGATTTGATGGTGATTCCCTTAAGCATGAAAGTTACTGGCCCATGAATGCTTTTGAGTAAAATCTCAATCTCTTGATGTTCCTGTAGTTGAGGTTCACATTTCATGCTAAGGTTTCTCCACCTCAAAATATAGTCTACCAAGGTTTTAGACTTTTTCTTTTCCATCATATGTTCTCCAATGGACACATGGTGTTGTGCCCCGGCAAATTTTTTCACAAATAACTGTTCCAACTTAGAAAATGTTTTAACTGACCCGTTAGGTAGGTCAGCGTACCAGTCAAAAGCAATTCCTGACAAGCTGCTGACGAACTGTTGGGAGAGTAGAGCTTCATTATTTCTTGTGTTGCCACAACTGGCTCGAAAATGTGTTATGTGCTGTCTGGAATTTCCAGTCTCATCGAATATCTTGATGTTTGGGGTCACAAAACTCTTGGGGAAAGGGATGACATCGAACTCTTCCGAGTAAGGTCTACCCTTTAAAATTGATGCACCGCCCTTGGACTTGGCTAACGCATCCTGCACTTGTTCAACCATTTGCTTGAATTCCTTTTCTGGCATGGCACCTGACGGAGAATACTTTTTTGGTTGTTCATCTTTGTTTGCTGAAATAGCTTCTCATCTTCCATCTATGATGTGTATGATTTTTGGCTGATTAATATCTGGAGAAGCCAGTCTTGGTGCTTGTGATTGCCCCTGAATCGTGGCCATGGCGGTCATAGCCACAGTCATCTCTTCTATTCTTTTCTCTAGCAAGCTGACTTGCTTATCCCTTACGAGGATAACCCTATGCAGCTCATCTACAGCGTTCTCTTTGGTGTGGGGTTGAGCCTCGCGCGCAGATGTGGTAACTCTGGTTTCGATTACATGGACATCCCTGAAATCCTCCTCCAAGTAATCATTGTAATCAAAATCTTCATTGTCACTATTGACGGAAACTCCATGCTCTCNTTATACCAACTTTAAAAAATTTATATATTTTGTTAGTAGTGGACTATGTATCCAAATGGATAAAAACTGTTGCTTTACCTCGATGTGATGCTCAAAGTGTTGTAAAATTTTTGAAAATGAATATATTTTGTAGATTTTGGATGCCAAGTGTTATCATTACTGATGGGAGAAGTCATTTCTGAAATGCCAAAATGGAGAAGTTATTAAAGAAATATCATATAAATCATAGGATTGCTACTGCTTATCATCCTCAGATAAGTGGTTTGGCTAAATTATCTAATTAGGAAATTAAAAGAATTATGGAAAAATCTGTGAATCCAACAAAAATGGATTGGTCAGTTAAACTTGACTATGCTTTGTGGGCTTATAGGACTGCATATAAAACTCCTATAGGAATGTCCCCATATAGGCTAATATTTGGGAAAGCTTGTCATTTACCAGTTGAACTTGAGCATAAAATATATTGAGCAATTAAAGAGTTCAATTATAATTTTAAAGATGTTGGTGAGAAAAGATTATTACAATTAAATGAGCTTGAATAGATAAGGAA
>JXCR01103181.1:9885-20733 GCA_002079205.1 Phalaenopsis hybrid cultivar
TGAACGAGGATCGGTAATCCATGAAGGGACTATTCAATCTAACTATAAGAAGCATCTTGAACAATTTGGGCATCAGATTGTGAATGAATTGAAGAGACCATCTCCATCAAATTTTTGAGTTGTCTTATTTTCTTGATAGAGATCGCCAATGACAGTGATTTTTATATTATAATTGTGAAATTAAATAGGTTTAATCAAAGGGGATGTTACAAGGAGTTTTTAGGTGCAAGCAAATCAACGCTTTTACATCATTTGAGGGAAATGAAACCTCCGGAGTTTGAAATTGGATTTAAATTCCGACAGGGATAATTCCTACGAGGATTATTGTTCAGTTTGAAATTTCTTAATGATAGGATTTTTTTAATCTTTTTGTGGAGTTGGATAAGAAATGTGCTCGAGCTATATTGATGAAATTTACATATTTGAAGTATTTCTGCAGTAAATGAGCTGAAAATTTCTCTGAAAAAAAACCAATACTCGTTCTCAATTCCTCTTTGAAAATTTTCATTCCTTGAGCGCTGCTTGTATTTTTTCTGTTTGGTTCCATAGGAGTCACTTTCTACAATCACATAAATTGCATTATTTATTCTTTTCCCACTGTAACTCAGGTCCTGAGGGTACATATCACTGTCTAGAACTATGCAAAGCCACAGCTACAGTATCTTTCACTATGGCACATGTGCTAGCCTCTGTTTTTCTGTAGGCTGCTGAAATGGGTTTGCACCAGCCCTCATTTTGAGTTGTATCACTGTTACCGCTAACTGATTTGTTATAAACTTGCCAAAAAAAAAAAAAAAAAGAAAGATAGGTTGTCCATCTTCTGTATTAAGCAATCAAGCGGTACTTCAAGGGAAATCTATTGTTGTTTTATTTCTGAGGACTGCAAAACTGTTTTCTCTATCTGTTTTCTCCTGCAATTTGATTCCAAGGAGATAGCGCTTATTTCCTTAAGTAAGAATAATCCCTTTTTGTTCTTTGGTACATTGCAATAAATGAAAAAATAATAGAACTGTTTACTTTAAACAACCGAAGAGGGATGCAGAGTAACCATTCAATTGCTGCTCCACAGAGGAAAGGCCAAAACAAAAGATTAATTTGTTGCTCTTAATTGGAACTGTGGCAAGCTATGGTATCTCTTTCGATATTTATTGGAGTATTTTAAAAATAAAATGCTACATAAGCGTCATAAAACAAAACAATCTTCAAAAAGAAAAAAAAAAGTTACTGGAAGCTTCCTGATAAATTAATTGGCCACCATAAGAATAGTTGATTGGCGAAACATTTAATTTTCTCTACTAGAACTTGAGTCCCAATCTAGGATACACAGCAGCCCACAACTCCACCTCCTGCTCCTCACATAGTTGCATTACCTAATTTCCTCCAAATGCCTCCATGTCCCATTCTCGCATAGAGCTTGTGTGAATACTGCCAGTAGTTTGAACTATGTGAGGAGCTGGAGGTAAGTATTGCTTGATGGTGGATTGCTGATATGGTGATTATATCATGTAAGGATGGCTTGTCTAACCATATTCTTCAAAGTTGACTACAATGAGAAGCATCTTATATAAGTAGTGCATCATATCTTGAAGGTATCAGTGACTTCGTTATTAGAATTTTTAGGAGTCCTATTTTTTTGATGGAAATTGCTAATATTAGTGACTTTCAGGTCAAACTATTGAGTTCAAAGATGCTGACATTAGGAATTTGTATGTGCGATCAAATCATCAGCTGAACATGGTAAAGTAAAATCAAGACTAGGGAAGATGAAGCTGGTTCAATTTTATATTACAGCAGAATAAGGTTGAATTAGATTTTTCTCTTATCAAGTTTGGCTATGTTTGTATTTGAATTTAATTTCCTTAAATAATTTTTTTAAGAACCATCATTTAGTTTGAACTTATCTAAATTGTTATAGATATGTTTTTTTTCTCTTTTTGCGGAGTTGGTTTAGGAATAAAATAGGTCTATCTTTGCTGTGCATATTTAAGACCTCTATGTTTGCAGTAAATGCAATGAAAAGTTCATATCTTTCTCTCTGAAATTCGCTGGACTTAAAGTGTTATTTGGCTTCTGCTATTTGGTGTTAAAGAAAGAGCTGAATCCTATAATCCCTTTACTGGGCTTGCCTGTTATTGTTCCCACAATCGCTCAGGTCCTGCAACCTCATATTACCTACCCTTTGTTTTTCTACAAGTCGTTGAAAGGTCTTGCTACTGCCTTTGTTTTGAATTGCATTACTGTTGCTGCTACCCAAGTTGGCCTAGTTTTTCTACTGAAGTTAGTCAAAGGTCTAATGGCCAGTTAAGTAAGAGCTGAAGTTCACCTGGACTGGAGGCTACATAATTGCTGTTTCTATCTATTTTCATTACCATTTGATTCCAAGGAATACCACTTACTTTCTTTACAAAGATTTAACCACCCCTTTGAATAAAGAGTAAAATTGTTTGCCGTGAACAGCAGAATAGGGACAAAAAATAGCATTTAACTGCTGCGCGTCGGAGTTGAAGATAAAAAAAGGAATTTCCTGTCCATATGTTGAACTAGGCAAATAATCGAGGAAAAATAGTCTGCATTGTGAAACAATGCTTAGTGTACGTTTAATTAATTGATATATCTATGTGGAACCTTTGGAAAATTATAAAAACCTTTATCAAATCATTCAAGCCTCTTATTTTAGATTTGCATTATAATTTTGAGAGATTGGCTATGGATCACTGCACTCGCTTCATAAATACAAACAAAGAAAATGTTTTGTCTACCCCAAGGAATGCTTTCTTTGGCAAATTCTCTAGCACCCATGCAGTAAACTTAAGCAGAAATTCAGAAAATAATTACTCCGTGGCCTTTCTCAAGGGCATTTTAAAAATTGAAGTTATTTTGTAGGGTTTCAAGATTGCCTTATTTTTTCCTTTATGGTGCTTGTTTATCAATGTTAAAATGAATGGTAGTTTGGTACTTTTCTAAGTTTGATTGATGAATTATTTTGTTTGTGTGATTTCTGTTGGACAAAAATATCTTTTGTTGAAAGCTTTTTTTGTTCAATCGTTTTATGGGTAAGAAAGAAAAATACTCTCTAAAATTTATGTCGGTCCATTTTTATTGTAATGACAATTGCCAAATGTAAGGGTTGTTAAGCTTTGAGATTCATTTGTTGGTGATCTGAATCTTGTTGTATGATGGCTCTGAGATTGGTGTTGGGTATGCTTTAATCTGGAGTATGAGATCTTGGCTGATGCTTTAAGATTGGTGCTTTTTTTAATGAATTTGATGGAACTTCTTTCACGCATTATAAAGAGATTTGATGGTTGAGATCTGGAATAAAATATACCAGTTTCTATAAAGAGTTAGCTCAAGATTCTGCTATTTTATTTGAAAGACTTGATAAAAATCCTTAGCCTTACTGACTAGGATACACTAGCAATATGATAAAATAACGAATAAAAAATTTTCTTTTCCTTGAATGTTGTAGATCCTCATTGTTTCATAACAATTGAAATATCGACTTAAAGTTTGGTTTTCAAGCTATCTTATATCAATTAAGAAGTAATTGTAGTAATGATGCTTGTTAATTATTATGCAAAGTAAAAAAATCGAACTCAGTATAGCTCCTAACTATCAAGAAAAAAACTACTTTATATTACCCGACGTTTCACAAAATGTCAAGATGACGTTTGCATTGACCATCAGCAGTTAAATCTATAAATGGAAAAATATAGTAAACATCTTGCAGCTAAACAAGCTTCTGCTGGATGACAGTCACAATTATCAGCCCTTCAAAGTGATTTTTTCTCTTTTTTTGTACCATTGGAGTATATTATACATTCATTTATCCTTATGTTTTTTTGACCTTTTATTTTCTAATGAGCTACTTGGGATCACTTTTGTTTTTTATCTTCTGTCTTTTATTTTGTTATGTTGACTGTTTTTAAAAAATTCAAAACACACAAAAGTTGGTCGAGTGTTTTTAAAAACAAGTTGATTTATTTTAAAATCAGAAAGTAAAAATATGTGAAACATACACTAAAGACATTTCTTAAAAAAAAAGGTAAAAACAAAAAAAAAATTGATGCCAAAAACCCTTAAGTGTCATGACCTGACCCAATGCTTAGAATTAACTAATGCGGGAATAGTGGTCGGACGGTATTAACTTCTAATTATCCACATTTTGAAAACTTCAATACATATATAAGAGCCACTAATCCACGAAGTACAATATAATCTAAAGCATCCAAAAGTAATAACATCCAAAAATAACATCTCAATCCAGTTCTAACTGAAAGAAACAACATAGAGACACTATCATCATAAAAAAATAGCTAGCAACAGTGGTCCTCTTATGATAAACAAAATCTCTTATATCAGACATATCAATCTATAACTTCTTCTGAAAGAAAACATTTAACTTCAATTGTAAGTAAAAGTTAGTGAATATTTATAATATAATATGCATTAAAGTTCTTTTGCTATATTATGCTATGTATGAATGACAAAAGAAAATGTATTTCATTTCAGTAAAACTTTAAAATTATCCCTTCCCATTTCACTTTAAGCATTTATCAATTTAACCTCTTTAAAAGTCATCACAAGATTGTCGTCATACTCTAAGGTATCCTAAAAAATGTGCTCGAAGGCACTCTCAAAATGTTTTCGAAGGCACCCTAAAAAATTTACCAGAAGGTAGCCTCAAATTGCCCCCGAAGACACATCTTTACTATATCATTTAACGTGCACTGGTGCATTGCATCCCCTGTCAATACCATCTGGAGGTAATCCTGTATGATTTAAACATTTAACTTTCATTTCATTTCATTTATTTCATTTTAAAGGCATTAAACATTCTTTTTCACTTTCCCCTTTTATTTCATTTCATTCTTAAGCTACAACTTGCATAAGAACATATAATAATTGTCTAATGCATTAAAGAAATTCATTATTTAATAAACTTTAAATTTAATACTCATAAGAAAATAATTACTCACCTTAGTTTAGCTTGCTTGCCACACAGACTCCTTGAGCCTTGACCTTCTAGGCTTAAATGTGCTTCAACCTAAAATTTCCTTAAACATTAATGTTTTTTAAATATCAATTCCTAATTAAATTAAACTTTAATTTAAAACATACCTTATGTTTTAAAATTAACCGTCTTCTTTCTCAAATCCAAAGGATTAGCCGACCTTATTTTTCACTTCCTAACAATAATAATGTTAATTAACATTAATTAATTTAGCTAATTATGTTATTAATTTCCTTAATAACATAATGTTTAGTATTTACCTTATAGGCTTTGAGATCAACTCCTCCCTTGCTTGCTTCGCAAACTTCTCCTTCAAAGCTGAAGATATCTTTGTTAGGATCCTGATTCAATAAAACTTTTCATTAGTAATTATTTAATTAAACTTAAACTCACACACACATGACACACAATTAGGGGTGTAAACGAACCGAACACGAACGAACAGTGCTCATGTTCGTGTTCGGTTCGTTTGAAATATATTTTGTTTGAAATAGGCTCGTGTTCGAAATTGTTCGTGAAAAGTCTGTTCGTGTTCGGTTCGTTTTTGTTCGAATTGTTCAATTTGTTCGATTTGTTCGATTTGTTTGAATTGTTCGAATTGTTCGAATTGTTTGAATCGTTCGAGTTCGTAATGTTCGAAATGTTCGAAATTTTCGAAATTCTCTAAATTTTCACTCATACCACTTAATTCTTATGTATTTGCAATTTTACATGTCTAACACAAAAAATTTATATTTTAAATAAACTGTTTTCCCATATAGATCATGTATGTAACAATTTTATAAAGAACTGAAATGCTCTAAAACAACAAAATATAAATATTGTTTAGAGATGTAAATCAGCATATCTTTCTCAAAGTCCATATTGCCTAAATCTGGAATGAAAATAACACATATTACTTTAGTATTTTTTATCAATCATAGAGTATAATACTATCAAAGAATAAACATAAGAATGTAGCCACCACATTTTGCCACAACATTCACCATTAGTACAACAGTAGTGTCAAAAGACCAGCTCTTGGAGGTTGATATACAATATCTCCAAGATCAATACTGCATCCTACATAAATCACCAAAATAATAAATGATCATATATCAGATTTACTTTTTTTACATTTATACATAGGAATTGAGCGGTATATGTAAATATTCCAAAAAAAAAAAGGGTAATTATTTCTATACTGTAGGGCAAAAATATAATGACCTGCAATAATGGTTACAGTTGTATCGTACATGTAGTCTCCAATGAACCCAGGTACCCATGCATAAAGATTATAGTCTCCAGTATGAACATTGTTGATTGGGAAGAGCCCATTAGCTTCAGCTCTTGTCCAAAATTGATATCCCTGAATAGAATAAACAAAGGATTTCTATATAGATGCACAGCAAAATATTATACATAGTGATTACTCCAAAATGTTACTGATATTTGTGGGTCCCTATTCCAAGGCATTGGGTTCAAACCTTGGCTGCACCATAATAAACTTACATCTTGCGGAAAGAGTTGTACGTTGAGTATAACAGAACTTGCAAAGTATAACAGAACTTGCAGAGTTCTCCTGGTAATGCCAACCCAATGTATGCAGAACTTGCATATAGATCATCATCATCAATGTACATAACAAAGTATAACAAATTATACAGAATGTTGTCTGTCTAATATTTTTTTTCATATGGAGATAAATTTCTATATATCATAGAATCATAATTTAGTTAAATGCACTCCATTTCCTTGAGCTTTTGTGTAATTTACTGAATTGCTTCATGCAATTAGAAAATGACCATACCTATCACGAATGAGTAGCCTACCAGTAACAGAGCCCCTTTCTCCAGCCTTCTGGTAGTCTTCTGAAAGAGGGAAAGCATATGGCCAACACTCTACTTCAGTTCTCATCTAGAATAACAAACAACAACATGGCGAAGGGAGCATGAGAATATTTTTAGGAGAGATTTACATACCTACCACTCCATTCTTATGTATTTACATATCTTACATTTAAACTTCAATTTTTTTGCCTTATGCATGAAAATGTGCACTTCACTTTTTAAAAGTGAAAATGGTGGTATTTTTATGTGATATCAAAGATTTGGGTGGGTATGCATGTAAACACATAAAAATTGAGTGGTCTTGTGTGTAAATGCCTAATTTCTATATCAATAGCAGAAAGTTCCTGAAGTGCTAAACAATAGAGCAAATAGGTATTCACAATAAAAGTTAGGAAATTCTTAGGATTTGAGTAAATATTATAAGTCAGCAGTTCATTAATGTTTGTAATAATCACTTTGAGATCTCACAAATTTGTAACTAAGAATTTTAGGAGGCAGATTCTCATTCAGCAAAGCAGCGGTTGCCCATAAGGAGGACCATCCAAGCTGCAAACAGCCAAACACACATTTCCAGCCCATAAGGAGGACCATTCACTAACAGATTCTCATTCAGCAAAGCAGCGGTTGCCCATAAGGAGGACCATCCAAGCTGCAAACACACATTTCCCGCCCATAAGAATTTCATATTTTTACATATCAAATGCCTAAATTGTCATCATCACATTTCCAGCCCATAAGACATATCAAATGCCACTAAAAAATCATCGCACTCATTACACATCAATAGTATATATGCACATTTAATGTAAGAGATTTGACAATGGTTGCTCACATGGAAACAAGAGGATTGAAAAAGATCTCTTAATTTCTTTAGTGCCAAATACCCACTAAGAATCTCAAACATGTTCCTAATAATAGTATTCTAAATCTTAATTAATAACATATTGAATGTATTTTGTTGAAAAATGCTCCAATAAGGTTTCCAAATCACCCAACGCAAGATTGAATTGTTGTCCATAAAAGCCTATACAGAGGAATGAACTTTTGTGTTGTGATGATAAAAATAGGATTCATTGTCATCTTTGCGGCCTTAGACTTCTCCAAGATAATATGCTTATTTCTCTTGATAACTTGAGGAACATGAGGAATGAACTATTGATGCTTGAAATGCTTATTTCATCTTATTTCAACTTGTCCATAAAAGCCTATACAGAGGAATGAACTATTGATGCTTAATATGCTTATTTCTCAATGTGTTCGAATGCAAATCCATTTGATGAGTTGCTCCAAAATAAAAAATCAACAATGTGTTCTGTATGGAGGGAAAAGTGAAAATAAAAAAATTTTGCTTGAAGATGGAACTTGCACCAACTATAAACATAATTTCCTGTAGAGCATAACAAAATTTGCTAACATAAAGAGAGAATGTCCAAAAACCAAAAAGAATGTCCAATCCTTCCTCTTCCATCAATTTAGTTTTTTCTATCATAAAAGCCTATACAGAGGAATGAACTGAGAATGGCATGCATTATTCAAAAAAAAATGAATGAAAATGTGCTTTGGCTCAATTGAAACAAACAAGCTAGATCTAGCTCGAATCCAGATCAAATCAGCCAGCATACAGCAAAACGTGCTTTGGATGAAATGGAACCAAATGAATTAGAATGAATTCTAAGCCATGTTCAAGTGACATTGATTTTTTTCACTGCGTTAGTACCAGCAAAAAAATTCATCCAGACCTTCAACTGAAAGTAAAAAATGTGTTCGCAGCATTACTGTAAGTATTGGGTATATATAACATTCAAAGTATCCAATAACAAGAAAATAAAATATAGTTGAAAGAAAATTTTCTCCCCATGAAAACTATACATTATTAGACATATACCCATGATTTATGATATGGTTCATCATGAAAAACCATAACACTGCTTTAAAACTTTGCGGTACAGTTGCGAAAAGCGACATAAGAAAGAAATTTGGCACCTTCAGATAGTATTTTTCATGCTCTTCACGGTAAGCCTTGGTTAGGACATTCATGTCAACTCCATAGTTTACATCTATGTCATTAACAAAGCTATACAAATTTATCACCGAGTTCCTTCTAAAAAGTGACAAATAGAACTAAATTTTTGTAAGTGACAAATAGAAAACAGCTCAGTTAAACAATTGTATTAAATCATTTAAGGATCTCAGCAGTGTGTGCTTTATCTAGATCCACCTCATAATGCCTCGGAAGCTGGCTGGAAATTTCCAGGGACCAAGCTTTTCCTAGATCTCAACAATATGTGCTTTCACTAAATCCATTTGCAGCCATGCAATAAAAATTTATTCAAGTGACTGCAGACATGTAAATATAGAGAAAGAATGCATACTAACAGTTAAAAATAATCATTGCTAGACTCCAGCTAACCCATAGGTCCATCTCTATAAAATACAACAGTCAAGCATTTTGACAGGACAACTTTGTTAAAATGTCATACATGAGGCAAGTAATTAAACAAATATCAGCCCCGTCAGTTTGTAGACTAATGATTAAACTTTAGAAATTTAAGTCACATGAAATGAAGTAAGTGCACACAAATAAGTCCTTAAAAGAAAAGCACAAATAACCCAAAATAACTAAGCTGATTTCATATATCTGGTAGTTGAATATTAAGCTTTTCCTCATCAATGATCTCTTGCTGAAAAGAAATAATATAAATAAATGTTAGTATGTAGCATTGAGAATAAATAAAATAAACGAGAAAGTAGAAAATGATATAATTAACGAAAGGATTACCATAAGTGTCTTTGCATTTTTTTGCGCAGATCGAAGCCAACTAGAGGCACAAATCAATGCATTAACGATTTTAGTGGATAAGCTACTTCTGTAATCATCTAATACTATACCACCAGCACTAAAAGCAGATTCTGAGGCAACAGTGGTTATGGGTATTGATAGAATATCTCTTGCCATAATTGAAAGCCGGGGATACTTCAATGTATTCATCTTCCACCAATCAAGAACATCAAAGTTTTCACTTGAGCACACAAATAATCCCTCCTCAAGGTATATCTGTAAATCAGGTTTCGAAGGTTCTACAGATCCAGAAGCTACAACAAAATCTTGAAACCCAAACATAACGTCAAACTGAGTTAAGGAACTCATAGAATCACCAACAGTTGAAGAACCCTCATTTGAAACATTACAATCAACAACATAAACTGCATATATCTCCCATAATGTATCTTGAACTATTTTAAGAATTTGTTCAACCTCACTATGTGAGTATATTTTTGGGAATGTGTAGCCAATAAATTTGAATTTCAATCTAGGATCCAAAATTGCTGCAATAGACATTAAAAGATTACATTCCCCCCAATATTTGTTGAATTTGATTTGCATACACATAGCCATATTTCTCATAAATTCATCTTCTGACAATGACTCCTCAATCAAAATCTTTTTTACATGCAAAACTGCCTCGGACCTTTTTCAACTTAGAAAATAGAATCCCTGTGAATAAGATTGACTGTTGGCAATCTTAAAAGACTGCCTCGGACCTTTTTCCAATCAAGAAAAGTATCACTTCACATGTCATGTTCGCCGAGTAGGAGAAGAATCTCCTTGATGATTATTTGTTTGCTTTCATATGCAACATCATAAAACCCCTGCACCTTAAAGTTCATTCAACGAAGGCAAAAGTCACTATTTTAACTGTTACACAACACTTAATCATAATACAAGCACCTTAATTCTTTTTAACAACATCTAGTAAAGTTCATACTAACTTGCTTTAGTAAACCCAATGAACACTACAATTTCTCAATTAAGTTTCTGCTATTCATTTCCACATGCAGGCTGCAGCTACAAGTATACAACCAGCTAGAAAGTCCAGCCCAACCAAATCCAGGGAGGGAGGGGGGAAACAGCCCTCTCACAATGTTTTGGGAGTTGCTGCACCTCTCCCAAGCCACAAAAGCAAATACAGTTCTACTATTCATTTCCACATGCATGATAGAACA
>JXCR01103182.1:24716-41777 GCA_002079205.1 Phalaenopsis hybrid cultivar
AAAATAAACATGAAGCACATATAATCCACTTCATATAATGATAAATTTTGTCTTTCTGCGAGAGAATAAAAGAATAAACATTATAAAAAGAGGTAATCTAAATATATTAATAGTTCAAAGCATATGCCAACAAATTATTTTAGCCTGATGCTTCTATGTTGTGTTCGACAGACACTGCACGACTCCTTTAGTTAGAAGTATCTGCACATCATAGATTCGGTGTAAATCTACCGACACACCCTAGATTCTAAAAAAAGATTGAATAGAAATGAAGAATACTGTCCAATTGACAAAGAAAGATATCGATGACTTAGCAAATTACTTTTCCTATTACACAAGGCCTGATTTTGCACATTCAGTCAATGTAATAAGTCAACACAAGAATAATCCAAATGAGGAATACCAAGAACACAAGAATAATCCAAATGAGGAATACCAAGAAACTAAAAGCATGATATAGTAATTGCACGGAGAAATAAACATGAAGCGCATACAATCCACTTCATATAATGATAAATTTTGTCTTTCTGCAAGAGAATAAAGGAATGAACATTATAAAAAGAGGTAAGCTAAATATATTAATTGTTCAAAGCATATGCCGATAAATATCCTTCCAAATTCGAAGCCTCTATCGGTAGTTGATGCTTTTATTATTATTTATTTTTATTTAGGCTCATTTGCAACATGCATGACACATATCGGGCACATGACATGCCATCCATATGTCAAGCATTGTATGTTTCATATTATAAAGTATTGGTGCATCATAGGCCTTAACTATACGAACTATATCATTTGTGTCACCATTATTTTGTATTAGATACCACAATTTAAAACATATTACACTCAGGTATTACTTTACCTTTGAATAGCATTGATTAATAATTGTTAATATCACACCAACTGAAGTTACATAATATACGTTGAGGCTTTTGTTCTAATAATTACAAGTTCTTTATCTTCTACAATTGATCGTTCATTACAGTGATTTATATAATTCATATTTTACAATAGATTTCCTTGTTAAATGCTCATCATGGAGAAGTTCAACCACTGTCATCTTCACAAAATCCTAGTCTACCATGCATAATCCTCAATCAAAATAATTGCAAAAGTGCCACCCCTCTCATCAATAACCAACCCAACAAAACATAAGAAAAAATACAGGTGTCAAAGACAATAGCAGAAGTGTGGCTTCATCGCCAAATTCATAAAAAAAAGGCAAAGACAATGAGTAATTGGATTTTTTTTTCCCAAAAGACTTATCCTAGTGACCCCAAAAGACTTATCCTAGCGACGCAAAGGTTAGTTCGGCTACTAGTTCATGGGCTAACCTAAGTGGTTGTCCCAAACACACACACACACACACACAAATAAGTTTTGAAACTCAACAAGCTAAGCAAGCATTTCAACCAGCAGGAAAGACCAATATAAGGAATGATATTTTTAGGTTTCAAAGTTAATGGTCTGCTGGGGAAGCCCTTGCAGTCATAGTGATTGTTGACAAGTTAAAGTTTCAACATGTCGAAAATATTGGCTTCAAAGCATTTCTTGTCTAGGCTTGTCTAAAGTTTCAAAATCCCAGCAAATTAATTATTAAGAGGTATTAATTTCAGTTTTTACTTAGGAGTGTCAAGTATAACTAGTTTTGAAGAAAATCATGTCAAAGTGTTTGCCTGACCTCAGATCAACAGGCTTATTTTCAGGGAATCAATGCCAGTGTCTCAGTCTCACATGGCAGTTTGTGCAGTAAATTGATTTTCTCTATTAATCTTACAAAAAACTTCAAAATTTTATCTTTTCTTTAGCCATTTAGGTTGATCAAGTGTTCAGAAGTTGATAAATTTTGGGTGAATTTGAAAATTGACAGGTCTTTCCTGTGCACTCTTAAGTAGCTTGCAACGTTTTAGCAGATTCCATCTGCAAAGTGGCATTCAAGTTTTCAATAAGAACAGGGAGATATGCTCTCAATGCCTTTAGCATCTCGCAGTTTCCTGTAATCATGCAAACCTTATACATAACATTGGACTTGGAACATTAACTCCACTTTATACGAAAGAAAACATAAATCATGACAAAAAATTTCGTGAGCATAATATTTTTAAGTAAAATATTGTTTTGTCATCGTAACCAAGCAAAATCTCTTAACTAATTGTAGTTTCTTCTCTCAGATTTCTTAAAGATGACAATACTTCATCTAATATTAAAATATTTGCTATCAGCTTACAATTTGTAACTTAAATAGAAAGTATTCGCACTATTTCTTATACTCTAAAACACTTGATACACTAGAGAGCCGATTTATATTATAGAAAGTATTCGCACTATTTCTTATACTCTAAAACAATTGATACACTAGAGAGCCGATTTATATTTAGTCAAGCAGATTAAATAATAAACTAGTAAAGCAATTAGTGATTTGCTTATTCATTCCAGCTAGTTATTTTCTTTGACTCATGAGAATTGGAGATGTCAACTCGTGCATGATACTTTGAAGGTTACAATATCAAGATAACATGAGCCGTGAATTACTGTGGCATGAATTTGCAATTTCTTTGAAAGACATCCCTGCTGAAACATTTAAATATATCTACCTTCATTCATTTAAATTTGGGCTGTAACTTCAAGTTCTATGTTGATGGTGAGTATTACTGTAATGGGGCTAGGTATCCGTGTTGATGGACTACACTAGGAGTAAGTGCTTTGAGCTTTGCTGTTTTGTGTGAGGTGCTAACTCAAAAAATATGATTTGTTCTTAATTGCTATGTTATGTTACAATGTTTACATTATAATGATATTGGTTAATGTAAACTACTGCCGGTGGAGGAATAAGGAAAACGGTTTTCTTTGGATGAAAACATCATTTTCTGCAGCAATAGAAGCCAGCACTTTACCGCTAGAAAAACAACCAGTTTTCACCCTTAAACACTTGAGTTATCTTCTTTGTTGCCCTTAAGGCGAAGTGTAAGGCAATAGGCCCCAGCCCAATTAGGCTCATGGGGCATATGCCCCCACATGCCTTTTTCTGAATTTTGCACATGTTCGCCTCTCCCGCACTCTTACGCTGGCGCATAAAGTGCAGAAAGCCTCGAGAAATCGAGACGTCTTTCCCGCAGAAAGCCTCATGTGATCTAGACATCTCTCCCCGTTGTGTAGTCGCAGCAATCGAGATATCTCTCCCACAACGACACCCGTCATGCAATCCAAGCCTATCACCTACAGGAACCGCAATTTTGCAGAAACAAAAATGTAAGAATGCATTAATGTTCGGATTTTCACTGTAACCACAGTGAATTCACTATAGCTACAATGATTTCACTGCAGCTACAGTGAAATTTGCATCTGAAGTATATATTTTGGTATTAATTTTGAGGGTACATTTTATTTAATTTGATGTGCAGGATTTGTAATTAATTTGTTTGTTTTTTTATAATATAGGCAAAAATGATAAGGATAAATAATTTGTGAATGCACCTGAGACTGAGACGATGACTTTAATAAAGTGAGCAATAAATATAGACAACAAGAAAGGACCTGATTGTGATTTAGATATAACTATTAGTGAAAAAGAGAGAAGATTTTGAGGAAAGACTTGAAAAATGAATAATATTCAATAATTGAGATTGATTGCGCATAACTAGTTTATTTTTTGTCTCAAACATGTTTACTTATTTTTATATGTTTGTACTTATTGTGATGGATTTATACCAAAATCTTGAATATTTTAGTCCAAGAAAACTTATTTTGAAATTAAATGAGTATAAATTCTTATTTTTATCTCCTAATAATTAATTTTTATATTTCTTATATATTGCGGGGCTTACATCCGTACTTTTGAGGCCTATGCCTCACCCCATAATAACTAAAACACCCCACCCAACATCTCTACCTCTTAAAAAATTGGTTATGCCACAAAGAAGATTACAGTTTCCTCTCACAAAGAACTGCTGTTATCTCAAATGAAAACACACTTTTTTTCTAGGAGGAAATTGCAGGTTTTGGTGCCAGAATTTCCAGTTTTCTTGTTTGGGTTAGTTTTATAACATCCTTATTCTACAGTTTTGCCATTATTTTTCAAAGATTCAGGGCCATGTACAGGATCAGATTCCTGCCAAGAATCCGGAATTGCTTGATCTTCAGTTTAACAAAACTAGCTGAAATAACCAAACAGAAAGTTTGGTTAGTTCAGTTTGGTACTAGAAATTAAATTAGTTGGTCTAGTTTTTAAATGAGAACAAAAACCGATTAATTTGACAAAGTTTGGAAAATCAAACCAACAAAATTAACAAATTCACACTCCTAACAAATTGGGGATCCATGAAAGTATGTAGAACTGGTACCTTAGCACTTGGATGTACTTTTGCAGATGGATGAATGTAAACATCATCAATTATGGTAGCACTTCTACTTCCCTTGCTTCTAGAAAGAAGATGAGGGGAAGTATGACGATATTGAGCAAGATACAAGCCTGAACATTTCAAAGACATCCTGATTATCATAAAAATGCAATTGGTTATCAATTCACATATATTCATGGTGAAAGGAGAGAAATAGAATCGGTAGTTTCGAAAGATAGCACCCACCCTGGTGTCTTGATCTGCTCCCAGAAGTCACGAGTTTCATAGGTGTAAAGCTCTTTCTTCCCAGCAAGAGGAGACAAAATATCCTGATCCAGCCTCAGATAATCTGCAGGAAGAGCTCTTTAAAAAGATAGTTATTAGCATTCAAACAGAATATGATACCACTCCAAGGTTATAAGAGCAATACAGTAAAGTTACACAAGTTTGGAAAACATAAAAATTCAATGTTCTAGAAAAGTCGCATAATCCCATAGCAAGAACAAAATTCCTTTGTCCCACTGCATCTTATGAGAAATCACAATAAGCGGGTTTGAGTTTGAACTAAACAAAGGGAAGAGAAGTGCATCAGAATAAGCAACAAAGAAATGTTGATTTTATCAAGATTTTAATATCACGAATTTTCTAAAAGCATGAATGCAACAAATGACTAAACACACACACGAACTTTCAAGCACAAATACATACATTAATGCAGCATACAAGTATTTCCTTGGATTAGGTAACTCAAGAAGCCACAAAACCTCTTGTGGCTCCATAAAGCATTATGAGGCCCGATTCTCCCATTATACCACATTCCAAGCCTTTAGGCCATCCGAAAACCCTACCAAAATTGTTAGCTCGTCTTTGTCAAGCTGGATCCCCAAAACTAGGAGGAAAAGCATAGCACCAACTAAAAAAGGAAAATATCAACAACAACACAGTTCAGTCTGTTTGCCAGTCAACAGTAATCCATTAGAACTCTATTTCCATATAATGCATGAAGTAATGCACATGTAAACCCATGCACTTGTTCAGAAAAAGTAAGAACAAATTAAAAAACAAATTATAAAAAGAATGACATCATATACCTGTTAAAATTTTATTTAAGGATATACAAAGGTCCAAAAGGACAGATAAATATAATCAACATTATAAGGAAACCATATAAAGTTTAAAGAGAAATTAATAAAGCAATGGCTCATACTTGGTTGCTGACTGTAGGGCTTCAAAGCTAGTAGTCCGTCGTAAATTGGCTGAAAAGTTCATATTTCAAATAAAAACTTCAAAAAATTATAAGTTGCTACTATGCATTGTGTGTGCAATCATAAAAAGAAATAAAACTAGCAAAACAGAGCAAGATAAACCATATTCAATTGCAAGATGACAGGACGACCACAACAAGCCTTTATCCCACTAGGTGGGATAGGCTACATGAATTATTTTCCTTTATTGTGTCCTATTGAGTGTCATTTCTCATTTTAATTCTAGTAATTTACGATCATGTTTTATACCACATGCCCAAAAAAAGGTCAATGAACAAATAATTATAATAACTGTCAATCTAGACATCAGAATAAAATAAGCAAAAGATGATGAATAATATAAGAATTAAACAACAGCACAGAAAAAAATACAATCAAATGCAAATGAATCCTAAAAAAGGTTAATAAATGTCCAGACAACAATAGATGTAATTTCTTATTCATGCACATTTAATTAGGAACAAAGCCCGACAAAATCCCATCGATGAACAAAAATTCTTCAAATAGGCGAGTTGGTTTCATAATTCCCCATGCCTTTAAATAATAAAGACAGAAATAATATTCTCTCCCAAGTATCAATCTTGCATTTCAAATGATTGGATTTATATAAGCCATGTAAGAAAAAATATTAAATGCTTATTTGGAGTCAGCATGCTCATTGGTAGGCTTGACAAATATGCCTTAAAACTTTTCTCAAATTTTAATCAGCACAATATCAAAATCAATTTTCTATATGTAAGGGATGCTCAAACTTAATCATTTTAACACAAACTTAATTAATTAATTAATTTTATTTATTTGTTTATAAAAAATGCCTACTCCTCTCTCTATCTATTATAGCAATGTATAAAATCAATTAAAATTTTAGAAAATATTTTTGAAACTAATAAACATGGCTTGAGTCAACTCAAAAGCCAAAATTAAAATTTCATATTCAGGCCAACACCTGCTCGCCAAAGCACCTCTCATTATCACCCCTACGGACCTACTCTACGGATATGAGAACAATTCAAATCTACAAATTCAATTTTATTTTTTCTTTTTGTGAAAATAGTTGAGATGACATGAGTAATAATAAGGGAGCTTTATGCTAATAGAATGTGATAAGTTTGTGAAAATCAGAAAAAACTGTTGAACTACAAGGAGAGGTTCGAGGTTCAATAGGGGTGTTTAAATGGATTAAATATTAAAATTATTTTAATATGATTTAAATGATACAATAATGTTAATATATGATAAATATGTAACAACTTAAACGAAACTAACATTTTTAGTAATTATAAATTTAAAACTTCATATACAACTCAACAGCATATAATTGTATGTGTATAAGAAATTTTAAAAAAAAAACTATAAATATATATATATTGAAAGTTAAAAATCTAATGTAATGTAAACATGTAAATATTAATATAATTTATAAAAGAATATATTTTACACTAATAGCATAATTTGTAATAATTAATTAAAAAATAATAATATAAAAAAATAACATTATTCTTTTATAATATTTCAATATTTTGCTTCTCATCTAATATTTTTAAGACCCAGTTTTCAATGTCCAACTATTTTTATTTTCACAGCCCAAATCATACTTTGGCACTCAAAGTTTTTAGTCACACATCATGTAGGAGACTCGCTATTCACGAATAGCATGTGTTCGGGTAGCTAAGTAGCTCGTGTTTGATTCATTCATTAAACTGATAAGCCAAACAAAAATAAAGGTTTGTTCGTTCTTGTTCGACTTGATTTAACTCCAATTAATTAAATAATAAATAAATTGTATTAGTATAATATTTGAGTATTAAATTATATATTGTATTTTAAAAAAACAATAAAATATTAAATTTTAAAAAATTTTAGCTACAATTATAAATAAAAAATAAAATATTTATACTAGATATTTAAATACATAAGAATTAGGTGGTATGTATGAAAATGCTAAGAAAACTTCTCTCGGCCACTCCCTCCCCAAACCTGTGGTCAACTCCCTTCAATAAGAAGACAAGCCTTTATCCCACTAAGTGGGATTGGCTATATGAATCATTTTTCTCCATGGTGTCTTATTGAGTATCATATTTTCATTTAATTGTAATAAATTAAGATCGTTTTTTATACAATATGCTCAAGTCCTTTTAAGTCTACAATTGTCTTTCTTAACATAAGTTGAATCTAATACATCTACTCTTCTAACTGGATCATCAGATGGTCAACGTTTAATGCAACCAAAACATTTAAGACGGCTCTCGCTAATTTTATCTGCAACTGGAGCTTACACCAATCCTTTCACGGATATATTCATTTTGCATTTTTTCTCCAAGTGTCAAGTCACTCATCCACGTAAGCATTCTCATCTCCACATAACTTTGTCTTATGCTTCCTTTTTAAAGGCCAACATTTTGTGCCATAAAACACTGCAAGTCTCATCACCATCTTATAAAATTTTCTTTTAAGTCTAAACAATAATTTATATTAGACAATACGTCAGATGCATTCCTCCACTTCAACCAACCAGCCTGAATTTTACTAATAACATCCTCATCTATATCACCATCACTTTGAAGAATAGACCCAAGATATCTAAAACGTTAACAACTTTTAATGATTTGATTACCCATATCTATAACTTTGTCACTATAGCTACTACTACTAGAATTATATTCCAGCTCCCGTCCATAAAAAACAAAAAAAATAATATATTTGACATCTAAATTCATAAGAATTGCATGGTGTCGTGAATATAAATGCTACGAGCTTCCCATGTCCATGTGTCCCGGTTTTGCTTCCACAGCTTGCATCACGTGCTTTCTTCAATCGCAGAATGATCGTTCGAGATTTAATCCCACATCGCACAATTTTTTTTTTAAAAAAGCTCTTCTATAAATACTAAAAATATGTCTTCTATGAAATCTTTAGCTTGACTCGTCGACAAGTCTCTGGAGCTGCAGCAGTTTTAAAATAAAAATTAAATTTTATAATTTGATTATATTATATGATTTATTAAATTTTACAAATTATTATTTCGAGGCGAGCTGAACACGAGCATAATTTGAACAAAAAGTTTAAGAATTACCTAACACAAACAGGCAATTTGCGAGTCATTTCGAACACGAGTCAAGCACAAAAAAAAATTCAAACAAGTCGAACACGAACAAGCCTTAGGCTCACCAAGTTCGGCTCGTTTACACCCTTACTCATTTTAATTAGATTTAAGGTTTTTATATTCATAATTATAAATTTAAATTAATATAATTTATAACTATAGTAATAAGTCTTATATGATAAAATTTAATCATTGAATTGATGACTAAAAGTAATTAAAAATATACTTTGGACGGATAGTTCTATAAAAATAAAAGCAACTCATCGGTTTGCCGTTTTGGCTAGCAATTCACAACAATTTTCATTGGTTTGATGCAAAAAACGATTTTCAAGGCTACCCGGACCAACCATATGCCCACTTCATAGTGAAACGGGCAGGTTCGATTAGGTTTTTAAAACCTTGGAAAGTGATGCATCATCGTTTCTTTTCACATTTACTTCTCTCGACCTTCTCCATTAAAAAATACTCCATAAAGTGCTAATCTATAAATCAAATTATACTATTTTAATTTACAAAGAGTATCTAGCGATAAAAATTTAACACAACCACAACATATGACTTAAAGAAGTAAAAAAGGCTAACTTTCCCTGCCAGGTTGCCATCCACATTATCCATTAGTAGTTCACAGCAAACAGCTAGGACAGCCAGTGGTGATGTGCAATAAAATTTGTTTGATCAATCAACTTAATTAACTAAAACAGAGTCAAAATCTCAAGAGCCAATCATAAAGAGTCAAACAAAATGTTACGAGGGCGCCTAACCTAAGGGCAAATTTGACTTTTGTACGCCTAAAGGCAATTTATTCTTTTATTATTATTATTGTTAGATATAAATAAGTTTGTTATGTCTAGGGTTAGGTTTATGCATGAGATTGAGTTGTGAGTCTTAGGACTAAGATATGGGACAGATTTCCTATCGAATCATATGAATTGTGAGAGACGGTCTATCTTTCGAATTGTAAGTGTTTATCTTTTGTATTTGTGTGAGTTGTTTGGATTTTTGCAATAAAATTCAAGTTTGCCCTAATTTCTGTAAAAATTTATGTTGATTTCGATGTCAAATCGTATCAAATTGGTATCAGAGCTCAAGATTTTAGGTCAAATCTGAAGATCGAAAGCTCAAGCAAATTTTGGCTTGTTGGCTAAAATTTCAGCATACATAGCCTTCAATCCGACTTGTTTTATCGTACGTGCAACAAGTGAGTCAGATCTGCGTGGAGAGACTTGATATGTCCCAGATTGACGTTCTCGCACCTTACCAGAACCCGCAACCTCGTACAGAGGAGATTGCGAAGGAATCGTGTCTTCTGTCGTCTGTGAAGGTTGACAGAATCGACACGTGCAGAGAATCGTAACTAAGAGCACAAAGGAGGAGTGACGGAATCGGGGACTGGGGTATGGCTATTACCGAAGGAGGAGTTTCATCCTAGACACATGAGGGACACCGGAGGAAGATAAAGTTGGGGTGGAGATATTAGAGTTAGAAAGTTGAAGATATCGATCTTTGAGAGAAAAGACACACATGGGTGGATGTATCGGGTGGAGCAATACTTTGCGGTGAATGAGTTGGATTGGGAGGAGAAAATCATGAAGGTCATATTGTGTTTGGAGGGGAAAGTTTTAGTTTGGTTTCAGTGGACGGAGGTTAGATACTCAATTCGTTCGTGGTATGAATTTAAGGATCGTTTGCTGAAACGTTTCCGAGCTATGCGGGAAGGAGACCTACACTAGCAATTTTATATATTGATTAAGGAGGAGACGATCATGGAACATAGAGAGATATTTGAACTATTATTGGGACGATTGTGGGGAATTTATGAAGCAGGGCTAGAGGGGAATCATGAAGAGCTTAAAACCCTACATACGGGCAACACTCTGACTACTAAAATTGCGGAGATTGAGGGAGATGATGAAGCTAGCCCAGATTGTGGAAGACAAAAGCCAGATGAAGAAATTAACAGGAGCACAAATGGAGCATCGTACGAAATTGTTGCAACCACAATAATGTCAAAAATTCAGACACTAGAAGCCTAGAGGGAGAGTGCACGGGACATGAATAATGGAACACAACCGAGAGTAAAACTCAAGCGTCTTACAAAGACAAATATTCGAGAAAAGCGAGCCAAGGGGTTATGTTTTCAGTGTGATGAGAAGTTTAACTCAAAACACCATTGCAAGGATCGCATATTACAAGTTCTCATGGTGCGGGATGAGAAAGTAGAGAATGAAAAAATAGAAACAACTGTCGGAGAGGATGAACACTCATTTTTTTGTCATCTTGAGAACAATGTGTCTTTTTTGAGGGGAGGGGGAGTATATTTACAAGAGCACCTAGCCTGAGAGCAAATTTATCTTTTATACGCCTAAGGGCAATTTAGTTTTTTATTATTATTATTATTGTCGGGTCTAAATATGTTTGTTATGTCTAGAGTTAAGTTTATGCATGAGATTGAGTTGTGAGTCTTAGGTCTAAGGTTTTGGAGAGATTTCTTACCTCTAAAATTGTAGGAATTGGGAGAACCGTCCACCATTCGAATTGTAGGTGCTTATCTTTTGTATTTGCGAGAGTTGCATGGATTATTGCAATAAAATTCATGTGTGACCGAATATCTGTAAAAATTCGTGTCGATTTTGAAATGGAGCTAAATTGAACCTATTTTAAAGTCTTATAAAACTAATATTTAATTTTTTAAAATTTTTAAACCTTTTGTTTTACCTTTTTTTTAGACAAGGAGAGATGATATCATCCATATTTTAAACAATTAAGAAAATAAATTTTTTTATATATTTATTTATGGTTTGATTTTTATTTATCAATAGGACTCCTTATATGGACTTTTAGAGCTAGTTGATCAAGGGCCCGTTAGAGACGGCAGTGCGGTGGCGGTGCGGCATTGCATTGCAGTTTTGTTTGTTTGGATAAACTGCGTTTTGATAAACTGCGTTTTGGTAGCTTTTTAAAAAAGTTGTTGAAATCTGCATTTTCCCACCACTCCTCGTTAGGTGTTGTGGCAGCTTTCTAGCTACAATCTGATTAAAAAAAAAACTGTAATAGACACCACAATTTTTTGAGCATCAGATTATTATTCAGCAGTTTCACAGTTGTTTTTTAATAAGCTGCAGCTGCCCCAAACAGACCATAATTAATGAATCACTTGATGAGGTCAATGTTGGTTTAAGGTGTATACACAAATCACTCCCAACTTTGTATGAAAAGTTTTTTCTTCCTTTTACTCTCTTCTACATCCTTCTTTATGTTAAATTACTCGTTATCAATTAATACTTGAGCAAAGTTAAAAAAACAAAAATTTCTTATTATTTTGTTCAAAATATCATCAATTAAAAAAAAAATCGTCTCCAACATACCATCCCAATCCAAAAACTCACACTACAAGTTCTTATACAAATCTCACAACCAAATCACTTCCATTCCCATAATGATTCCTCCCAATATAGCCCTTTATCATGTGATGCACCACCAAATGCCAAAAACTCGTTTACATACACCCACTAACTTTGTGAGATGCAACCTATGCGGCACATAAGTTTTGTAAACCTCGAATCTCTTGCACGTCACCATAAACCTCCAATTGCAAATCCTAACCAAGGTTGATCAAAGAATCCTTTCCCAAGTCAAAAGGGAAAGAGATCAAGCGAGAATACGAAGAAGACAGCTACCTACAAGAGCATCCCTCTAGAATTCCGAGAGGAGGGGGAGTGAAGACTTCCGAGAGAGGGGTATGGGAAAAAAATTGGAGGGATGGTGTAAGAGGCGTGAAAGAGCACGATGGAGGAATGAGGGAATCGGGAGCGAGGCATGCCTATGATCAAAGGAGGGAGTTCCACATAGATAAATAGGGGAAAATACCAAAGGCAAAGGAGGTTGGGTTGAAGATATAAGGGTTAGAAAAGTGAAAATGCCAATCTTCGAAAATGATGATGCACGTGGGTGGGTGTATCGGGTGGAGCGATACTTTGCGATCAATGAGAAGCTCATGGCAACAAAATTATGTTTGGAGAGAAAGGCTTTAACGTGGTTTCAGTGGATGGAGGCAAGACATCTGATGCACTCATAGAAGGAGTATAAGAAATGTTTGTTGGAACATTTTCGAGTCATTCAAAAAGAAGACCTACATAAACAATTCTATGCTCTGCTCAGGAGGGGGCGGTTGCGGAATACCTTAAAAGTTCGAGCTCTTGTTAAGGAGGTTGAGTGGGAATTCTGTAGCAGTTCTAAAAAGGAACTTCTTAAAGGGCCTAAAGCACTACAAAAAAGCAGTGCAGCCATCTGCCCCTTGGACCGCGAGGATTGCGGAAATGATGGAGCTCGCCCAGATGATTAAGAGCAACTTAACAGTCATGACACTGAGGGCTCATACGGTGTCATTTCAAAAATGCTGAAGGAGAAGAGTACAAAACCCCATTCAAGGAGTAATTTCAAGTGTCTCACAAATACAAACGTGCAGGAAAAAAGAGCAAAAAGATTGTGTTGTGACGAGAAAAATGCCCCAGGTCACCGTTACAAGAAGCGCCCTTCTGATTCTTTTAGTTCGGGAGGAGGATACAAAGAGTGAGGAATCAGAAGAGGAGGTGGTGGAGGAGAAGCATCTGCATTTAGATGTGATAGAAATTTTCTAAACGAAGAGCAATTCTCAACTTTATCGGCGCTTAGAATCAATTAGAAACTAAACCACATCGCGGAATAACGGGATCACACCAATTCGAAAAAATCAGAACAAGCCATAAGTAGAAAGCATAATCAAAACAACCAAAAAAACACACAATAATTTATATGAAAAACCCCAAGAATGAAAAATAAACTATGAAATCACACCAATAGAAATTTTCACTATGAAATTCAGAAAGTTATATTAAAAAAAAAAACTCACATATGTTCTCTCTATACACAAAGAAAACTTACAAGACTCGCTCTACAATCTTCTCTCTGATCCGACGCAAAAATAATGTGAAATCATTGAAATCCACCTCTTTGACAATTCTATCTTTCATCGGGATGCTTGTCGAAAAATACGAAAGGAAGAAACACCAAGCCCTACGAAATTTGCTCGAAATCAAGATTAAAAAATCGAAATCCCAAAAGAAATTTGCATCGAAAGCTTTGGCGCCCAAACTTGATTCCTAAGCACCAATCCCTTTGTATCGACGCCCAAAATTGGGCGCCTATGCACCCATGGCTCCGACTTCTCTATAGCCAGACACAAGTGGGTGCATATGCACCCACAGGTTGACGCATATAAGCCAGACCCTCTTGTCAAATTGCACCCATCGTCGGCACCAATGCACCGACATTCTGCCTATTTAGGATGATTTGGCTCCACACAACACCCAACAAGATGTGCCGAGGTGTCCCTTAATTCAGTGGTGGGATTTAACCCAAATCACACCATGAAGGTGATGGGGTGGATCGGAAACAACCAATTGTGTTGTTGGTAGATAACCGGACCACACATAACTTCATCACAAATCAGATCGTGGAGAGGTTGGGGTTGGAGCTAGTGACTACAAGAAGCTTCAACGTTATGATGGAAACAGGAAAGGAGGAGAAAAGTCAAGGAATTTGTAGGGGTTAGTTCCGACCCAACATGGCTATCCAGGCTATTGGG
The DNA here is from genome assembly GCA_002079205.1 of Phalaenopsis hybrid cultivar. Lineage (NCBI taxonomy): Eukaryota > Viridiplantae > Streptophyta > Magnoliopsida > Asparagales > Orchidaceae > Phalaenopsis > Phalaenopsis hybrid cultivar. Next base: position 39,045 of record JXCR01103182.1, read on the forward strand.
ATATGACTGAGATTCAGTACCGGTCATAATTGGAGAATAAGGCGACAGACACACTGTTGAGAAATGTGAAGAAACCCCAATTGACGGCCCTATCGGTACCCTTGGTCTTATATTGGGAAGCCCCGAGACCGGAGAGCGAACGAGATGAGAAGTTGAGGAAGATAAGGGTCAAGTTACTACAGGATCTGAACAGGCATCCAGGATATGCATAGAAGGGGCAACAACTGCTCCGCCAAGGGCGATTCTTGATTCTTAAAACGCGAATTATATTTCCAAATTATTACAAGAGTTTCATGACAGTGCGATCGAGGGATATTTGGGGGTGCAGAAGACCTACAATCGCCTAGCAACAAAACTTAATAGGGTAAAGATGCGCAGAGACGTCAATGATATGGTGGTAAAATGCGATATATATCAGCGACCCAAGTACTTGATCACAGCACCTTTTCCTCGCAAAACCAACCTTCAACTATACTAAAGAGCTAAAACAATAATCAATCGCCATAAGACTCCTCTTTACAGAGGTAACTCCGCCTCTCAAACTTCAATGACATCAAATTATCATCAACAAGGACAACAAGTTATAAATGCCATCATCATTCACGATATTTTGTTCCTGTAAATGTCAATACTGTCTTGTCAAATATCATCTCTCATGCACACATCGCAATGAACATGATGCCCATTCTCATACTAAGGCGCTATTTGGTTCGGCTTCTGCTGCGCGGCGCGGCGTACGACAGCGGCTTCGTCCCGCATTCCGGTGTTTGGTTCGAAGCTTCGCGGCAAATTTTTGGCGAAGCGGATCGATCCGCGGCCGCGATATTAGGCCGCATCCCCGCTTTCCTCTGACCCATTGTCCTGCTTACCCCTTTCGTTTCTCTTCAGCCCTAACGACTTCCCTTGCGGCTCTCCTTCGTCCTCTTGCTTCGTAGCCCCGCGATCGACAGATCTGAGGTATAACGAGCATTTTTCTTCTTCTAATCGCAGATATGAGGGTGCTTTACGATTTTTTTCGAATGTGATGTTTTCTCCTCCTATCCTTCCTACTTCGGCGATTTTTTCTTCAGCACATGGAACCTCTTTAGTTCTTTACCCCTTTCTTTCATCACTAGGGTTTTGCCTTTTCTTTACCTTCTCGTTTGACCCATTCTTGTTTGGTGGCTGACGGCTCAAGATTGATCGAAGATTGTGGTTGTGGTGGTTGATTCATGTGTAGTGGTAGTTGTTCATGCAATTAGTAGTGTGAAGTGCATAGATGACAGTGCATATGAGCTGTCGAATTGATGTGGAGTTGGCTTGTTAATGTCATGATACCTTACTCTTCTTCCTCCAAATGATGATGAGTTGGGTTAGGAGGGGAAATGATTATTCCCTTCTTCTGTTGCTTGTGATTAGGAAGTTGTGTTTTTGATTCCATCTACTATTTTCGTTTTCCCCATTCTTTACTTTGACAGTGAACATACATTTTCGAAATCCCCTGTTTGGTTCGGCTTCTGCTGGATTTGCTTTGATGTTTTTGAAGAGTGCAATTGCTTTTGTGGAGAGTGATATGCTCTTCGTGATGTGGTATTTTTGGAGTGCATCTGCATTTTTGATTCCAACATTCTATTGCTTGCTGTTTTTTCGAGCTTATTGGTTATTTATCTGTTGAGGCACACAGGAGAAGGTGTAATAACATTTTGCTATTGATGTGTTCTTGCTGTTTTTTCGAGCTAGCCACTATAAGTTTGACCTATTAATTGATATGTTTATTGGAGGATTGAGAAATCTCAAGGAAAGGTTGTATCAAGGGAAGAGAGCTAGAAGGAGATGAAAGTCATTATTTCTTTTATGAGCTTTGTTACAATGTTCACTCATATTTATAAAAGGCTTAACTTGTGCATTACATTCTATTGCTTGCTGTTTTTCTTGGATGGGTTCGGTTGTTGGATGGATTCGGTTGTTCCCACGAATTCCTTAATTAATACATGGGTGAGGGATTTCAACGAATGTTCATCTATCTAGGGGCTATTGGCTCTCTTACATGCAATCATCTTGCGGGTGCTTTGGTTACATCTGCTGAGTTTCAGTAGAGGCTCATTTTTAGGCTCACATTAAGGAGTAGTCTCAAAAAATGTCAACTCAACATAATTATCATCTATTATTTATTCAACTGTATAATTAGTTGACTTGATGGTGAACTCTCCTCGTAGGCTAGTGTTCTCTTAGTAAATTTCATTGTTTTTTACAATAAACTTTGTTCTTTGTTAATGGATTCTTTATTTATATGGTCAATACAGTTACAGTGTCTTCTTGCTTTTTATTTGTCATCATTCCCAAGCATGCTTCTCAAAGCTAAATTCTCAGCACCTTCTTTAAAGGATAATGTTTTGCATATTAACACATATATGCATATGAAGGAACTCAGAGACATCGTTTAATGGTACTAATCTTTTACACTGGTAAAAGTGCAATTTTTGTGCAAAGAAACAATTGAATTTCATTTTTCTGGAAAGCGACAGTGTCTTCTTGGCTTCTTGCTCGATAACTAGGCTGTTTCACTCCTGTGTTTAGCGACACAATGGTGTACTGTTTTACTTCTATGCGAATTTTTGGCATTGGAAAATATGTGGCTTGGCTGTTTCTGCTTTGCTGTTTCTACTAATTTCGGTTTGCTTGCTTGCAATGCCCTTCCACCGCAAGATACTCCTATGCTCCGGATTTCTGTTCTTTTTCGGCTGTTGATTGTTA
>JXCR01103185.1:0-14299 GCA_002079205.1 Phalaenopsis hybrid cultivar
GCTAGAAGTGGCGCAGAGGAAGTGGGGATTAAGAGGGCACTCTTGAATTACATAATGGCATTTCCAGTTGCTCTTAAGGTCGGTATATTTCGGACTACCCTTTCACTCATGCTAATTATTTCGCAATTTATTATACACTGGATTGCTTCTGCTTCATAAGTTTCCTTAATTTATTTTCTTTTGGATTCGAGTTTCATCATACATTATCATCATGACATATGAATTGGGATTTGCTTTATGAATCCTCCATCGTGATAAATCACTGTTGAATGGCACATAATTTGTTAATTTGGTCCTGTTGATTACTTCTGAGTTTGATTTCTGAGAAACTTGTTCTAAAGCTTATGATGATATACATTTTCAAAATCATTCAGCAATAGCATTCATTTTATTTCCAAAACAAGTTTTCATTTATATTTTTAGAACAAATGGAATCATATAAATAATTTGTAGTTACACTTTTTCTGGTGCAAATCCCTGAGAGCAGGAAGAGAAGATAAGAGGGAAGAACTAAGAAGTCTTGTTTTACTTCAAGCTTCAAAATTATAGAAAATGTATCCCCTATCCTAACCAGTGGAATACTCGTACTTCCACTATCAAGTACAAACTTAATGAAAAAAACATGATTAGCTAAGAAAACTAAGTAGAGCTTAAATACAATTAAGTCACTATTAAGGACTACTAATAACTGCTAAATACTAAATGTAAAATTTTGGAAAGCAAATGCATTAGATCCATTTCTCTGCAACGGAGACTAGCCGAGCTAGATGATTGGACCAGGAAGAGATTACCTTCGACTGTGACAGTTGTGGGGAAGACAAAAATGAAGATCTTAATCCGTTCCACATGGTAGGTCACAACGACGAAGAGTATCGTCATTTTGGTATCCAATATCAAAGAAGTCCTAAAGAAGAGGCTCCTTATGGAGGTCAACAAGATTTTGGCATCAAGATGGGCCTTCAAAAATTTGAAGAAGGCATGGATACCGGAGAATTTATCAACTGGCTGAAATCCGTTGAACATATTTTCGAATATAAAGATGTACCAAAAGAAAAACAGGTCAAGCTGGCTGCTATTAAGCTGAAGAAGAGCGCTTCTTTATGGTGGGAAAATGTGCAGAGGCAGAGTAAGAGGGAAGGTAGTTAAAAGATCACTTGACTCCCACCTCACTATCGCCAATATATGTTTCTAAATCTCCATAACTATTGAAGTTAATGCAAAAAAAGTACCTTCCACCTCACTATTGCCAATATATGTTTCTAAATCTCCATAACTTGCAACATAGAGATCTTTTAGTTGAGGAGATTACAACCCAATTTGACCACTTACAACTGAAATGTGAATTGACGGAGTCAGAGGAACACATATGATAGCCAGATTTCTTGGGGGTTTGAAACCTGCCTTCAACAATGTGATACAGTTACAACCACACTGGACGCTAGGAGTTGTCCAAACATTAGCTTTGAATGTGGAAATACAACAAAAGCAGAGTCGACAACAATCATCTTTCAAGCAACAACCTTTAGACAGGCTGTTACCTACAATTACTACAACTGACAGGGATCTCTCAAGAGACACAGGCAAGCCCAAATAGAGGAATGACACTACGGATCATAATGTGAAGAAACAGGAGAAGGGAAACTCTTCTAGCATGGTGCTGGCCAGGAAGTGCTACCGATGCCATGGCTACAACCACATTGCCTCTAATTGCCCCACAAATAGGGCAATCACACTCATAGATTAAGACACATAGAATTAAGCGACGATGAAGAGAAAGCCGAGGAACAGGGTGGGGAGTATCAACTTCCCCCAGATGAAGGATAGGTGCTCATGATTGGACAAATCCTACAAATCGAGGACATGAGAGATTCGCAGTGGTTTCGTCACAATATGTTTTACACCTGTTTCCCAGTAAACGAAAAGGTATCCAGTCTCATCATCGATGATGGAAGCAACAAGAACGTGGCGTCGACACAGATGGTAAAGAAATTAGGACTTTCAACTCAGAGACATTCCCAGTCATATTCACTAACGTGACTGAAGAAGAAGAATCAGGGCAGCATTGGTCGAAGTTGCTTGGTAAAATTTTCGATTGGATGCCAGCTGCAAGACCAGATGCGATACAACATGGTTCCTATGGATGCCTGCCACCTTTTTTTGGGACGAATTTGACAATATGAACGAAAGACTCAACACGACAGATATAAAAACACATATTCTTTCACCAAGAAAGGAAAACACATCACCCTCCTTCATTAGACAGAGTTTGAGATCACAAGATCCCTTTTAAGCAGAACAGTCTCAGTAGAACCAGTTTTAATGATGACACCAGACGAGAGCACCGAGACACCCGCCCTAATACCGAACAAATATAGCCGAGATTATGTTAGGACAACGCTGTACCAGCAACACCACCATGCGAGAAGGTTCAGATTGCTCTAATTGCACGCTCGTTTGAACTGATCTTGCGGTACTTTTGGAAGGTTCATCAGTATAGGCATGGTCAACAACCCCAGAAGGATAGATCGATATAGACATCAATTCGCAAGCTGGGGAAGAACCTCAAATACCTCGGGAGACAGTGCAGTCACTAGTAGGATCCAAGGTGGCGGACAATGAAACAGAAGCTTCGACCAACCTCAAGAGATTGACGCGTGCGCTTGGATTAGAGCCTGAAATCAGACGCAAAACAGTGCCCCAAAGGGGGGAGGGGCTTCAAAACAACAGGGCCTAACCGCTGTGAAACTGTGCGAAGGAAAGTAGGGATCTGCGACTTCGTGAAAGCGGGAGAACCCAGAATAGGGAGGAAATTGCGAATTCTCATGATTCTTCTAGACTATTCGCACCAGATTTTTTCTAGAAAGTGATTTCTGGATTCTTTTTGCCTTCCCACCTATCCCTTTTGTGTAGATGTTTCTTGTGAGTTTATAAATTGCCATCATTGTGGATGTGAGTCAAATTAGAGTTGTGCTTGAGTTTAGCTTCAAATCTCCTATGTGGAGACTCTTTTCCCTTTGTGGGCTGTATCCGAGGAGGTGGTGATGCTTCGGCTGTATCCCCTCATCGGCGATGATTATATCTTCTCCTTTTATCCTCCCCAACCCATCTCTTTCACTCCCCTTAGCCGTCTACCACACAATCACTGCCGACCACCCACTATACTTCCCACTTGCTGTCCCTTCAGTTCCACACATTTGGTTTGCTACCACCCGTCTCCTTTGGTTGAAGTCACCCCTTCCAATAATCCCCATCTCTCTGGCCGACCTCCATCACCCATTAAGATACATTTAGAAGTGTTATTGGTGTCGTTTCATGTTTTGTGTTGTTATTTCCGTTCGAGTCATGATGTAATCTTATTATAATGTTAATGAAAGATTATTCTTGGTGTTTCTACTGTTTCCCCTATTAGTTCTAATATCATTTGGTATTAAAGCTTGTTCAACTCTTGTCCTATATTAGGGTTCCCCGACATCCACCCCTGCCCAATCCACCCCTACCCAATCCACCCCTGCCCAATCCACCCTTGCCCAATCCACCCCATCAATTCCCAACTCTATTCATGCCACTGCAGAGAGATGCGTCAGGCTCTACTTGGGAAGAGATCCAACGTGAAATTTGTCATCTGAAACAGAGACTAGCCAAGCTAGATGACGGGAACCAAGAAGAGATTACCTTCGATTGTGATCAAGAAATTTGTGAGAAAGATAGAAACGAAGATCTTGATCCGTTCCACAGGGAAGGTCACAATAATGAAAAATATCGGCCGCACCGTTTTGGTATCCAATATGAAAGTAGGCTGCGAGAAGAGGCTTCTTATGGAGGTCAGCGGGATATTGGCATCGAGATGAACCTTCCATAATTTGAAGGAGAGATGAATCCCAATGAGTTTATCGACTGACTGCAATCTGTTGAACGGATTTTCGAATATAAAGATGTACCAGAAGACAAACAAGTCTAATTAGCTATTATTAAGTTGAAGAAGAGTGCTTCCTTATGGTGGGAAAATGTGTAGTAAAAGAGGAAGAGGGAAAAGAGGAAGAGGGGAGACAGTGAAAAGATTACTAGGTGGAAGAAGATGAAGATGGTAATGCAGAGAAAGTACCTCTCACCCCTCTATCTCCAGATATATTTCTAAAGCTCCATAACTTACAACAAATAGATCTTTCAGTTGAAGAGTTCACAAGCCAATTCAACCACTTGCAACTGATATGCAAATTGACGAAGCCAGAGGAACATATGATAGCCAGATATCGCGGGGGTTTGAAACCCGCCATCGCAATGTGTCACAGTTATAGCCATATTGGACGTTAGGGGATGTCTAGACATTAGCCTTGAAGGTGGAAAGACAACAAAAAAAAATTTAGCAACAATCATCTTCCAAGCAACAATTTTCAGGCAGGCTGTCACCTAAAATTACTACAACAGACAGGGGTCTCTTAGGAGAGACAGACAAGCCTGGATAAGAGAATGACACTACATATCATAGGCTGATGAAACAGGAGAAAGGCAACTCCTCCATCACGGTGCCATCTAGAAAGCGCTACTGATGTCACAATCATGACTACATTGCCTCTAGCAGCCCCACGAGCAGGGTAGTCACACTCATAGATCAAGGCGCTGTAGAAGAAATTAGTGACGAAGAGAAAACTGAGGAACAGGGTGAGGTTTATCAGTTTTCCCCAGATAAAGGAGGACACTTGTGATTCGATGAATCTTACAAATTGAGGACACGAGAGATTAGCTTTTCCTTCACCGTAATATATTCTACACCCGTTGCAAAATAAATGGAAAGGTATGTAGTCTCATCATTGACGATGGAAGTAGCAAGAATGTGGCGTTGACATAGATGCTAAAGAAATTAGGACTCACGACTCAGAAACATTCCCAACCATATTCGCTGGCGTGACTAAAGAAGGAGAATCAGATCAGCATTAACCGAAGATGCTTGGTAAAACCTTTGATCGAAAGCCAGTGACAAGGCTAGCTATGGTGTGATGTGTTCTCTTTGAATGCTTGTTACCTTTTATTTGGACAACCTTGACAATATCACTAAAGGACCACAACGAAAATAAAAACACATATTCTTTCACCAAGGATGGGAAGCGCATCACCTTCCTTCTTTCGACAGGGTCCGAGGTCGCATGATCCCTTTTAAGAAGAACAACATCAGTAGAACTAGTTTTAGTAATGATACTAGGAAAGAGGACTGAGACACCCGCCCCCAATACTGGACAAATACATTCGAGATTACGCCAGGACAATGTCGTTCTGACAACACCACAGCCGTGCGAGAAGGGCCATATTGTTCTCACCGCACATTCGTTTAAACCGATCATGGGGTACTTTTCGAAGGTTCATTAGTACAGGCGTGGTCTACAACCCCAGGAGTACAGATCGATATGGACATCTACTAGCAAGCTGGGGCTCAAATACCTCCAGTGATAGTGCATTTACCAATGGAATCTACGATGGTTGAAAACAATATGGAAGCTTCAACCAATGAAGTTGAAGCTTCCCCAACCCAAGGAAACTAATGTCGGCATTTGAATTAGCGCTTGAAATCAGGCACAGAATAACACCCCAGAGGAGGGCGCTTCAAAACGACGGGGTTGAAGCCCTACAAAACCGCGCTAAGCGGAGGTGGGACCCGCAACTTTGTAAAGGTGGAAGAACCGCGACAGGGAGGGAAATTGGGAATTCTTACATCCAGCTAGGCTATTCGCACCAAATTTTTTTTGGAAAGTGATTTTTGAATTCTTCTTAGCTTCCCACCTATCTCTTTTGTGTAGAAGTTTCTCCCGAGCCTATAAATTGTTGTCCTTGTATATTTGAGAGTCAGATTAGATCTGTGTTTGAGTTCAGAAATTTCTCCTTTGTGGGCTGTACCCGAGGAGGTGGTGGTGCTCCAGTTGTATCCCGTCTGCGGTGGTGATTATATCTTCCGCTTTTATCATCCCCAATCTCTCTTTCACTCCCCTTAGTCGACCACTACTTCAAGTTTCTCCTAACCATTACACGATCATAGCTAATCACCCACAATCCTTCCCACTTGTTGTCCCTTCAGTTCCACACATTCCTTTCGATACCACCCGCCTCCTGTGGCTGCCATCACCCATTCCAATCATCCCCATTCCTCTAGCCGATCTCCAACACCCATTAGCATATATGTATTAGTGTTGTCAGTGTCGTTTCATATTTTGCGATGTTATTTCCGTTTGAATCATGATGTAATCTTATTTTAATGTTAATGAAAGATTGTTCTTGCTGTATCCCCTACTAGTTCCAACATCATAACTACTTTTTATTAGAGGATATACTTACCCTTCTTCGTTAGGGGAGTTAATTCTTGTTGTTTGTTCGTAAGATTTTCAGTCATACCTTAGTTCTTAAATTATAATTATTATGTTGCATTTTAATATGTTTCCATTATCGCTTATAATGAAGTAACCAACTGCCCAAGTTTATTGATGTAGAATTCCTACATATTTGAGTAATCCCTAATTAAAATGATTTTATTTTCTCACACTTTAGTTTTATAAAATTGCATGAGGATTCATGTCTTATCACAAGCCAGTGTAAAGTAGATACTTCTTACATATTACACATGAGAAACTTTTGGTTATACTTGTGTGTGATAGTGTGTACATCAGTAAAACCATTTTGGATATTGCCTAGCCGGGCCGACGGACCCATAGAGTAACAGTTATATAGGGAATTGTCGGGTATCCTTAGGTTGTTATGTGACATTCCCAATTTCAGGGTGTCTATTAAAACCGACTACATAAATATAAATAAAGAAAATATATTAATAAGAAACTTGAATGCATGTTTTCTTATGATATTTGAGCATATTTGGTTTACCACCATCTTTTTTTTCATGATGTTATGTATGCACGAGTTACTCGTCCCTATTTGTTGGTCATACTGCATACCCCATTTCCCTTGTCGTTTATGCTTTAATAAATAGTTATTACTTATCGAATCTGTTTGTCAAACTCACTCTTTGATATTTTTGCATAACAAATTCTGTTCAACTACTAGTAGGACCGTTACTACTAGAGCAAACTTTTCAGTTTTAGGTTTTCCCATCTTTTCTGTTTTTACATTATGTTTTGTATTTTTTCTTTTGGGGTCTGGATAGTTGTTCTATGTTATCATTTATATTTTGATTCAATTAATTTTATGTTTTTAGTCCAGTAGTATCATTAAACTTTTCAGTATTAATAAAATTTATATTTCTTTTTCTTTTATTTGCATGCAATCTTTTCTTTGAAAATATAATCATTTCATTTCATCATGCCCCACGTTGCCGGGGTGTATCGCCTTGTGGCAATTAGAATCAGCTGACATTAGTACTTTCCAAAAATTTTCTGAGCAAGCTTTTATATAGCTCAGATTTTTATTGGAATCTCAGTGACACCATCTTTGCTGCGCACTCAATTGGATGTTAGTTCAATTCCATTGAGCTGAAAGGAACCAAAATTCTTAGGCCTGCATTTTTAAAGGTAGCATCAGCGGGACATGCATTACTTTACTCTCTTAGACCTTGCTCATTATGAGAAGATAGTGTAGTATGTTCTGTGAAACTTGTCCTTTTTGTAGAGCCCAAAGACAATGGGTTTTAACATCCATCCCATAGCCTGAAGGCTTAGAATTAAACCATGCAAAGGGCCTGATTTAATGGCACCATTTGACACTTTCGAGCCTGGCAGCTCAAATGATGTTCCAAAATATACTAGAACTGTGGATGAAGAGGAGGCAAATTATGCAGAATCTGGTAGGAACAGTCCTCTCCATAAACAATAGGATGGCTGCCAAAACAAACTCCATTGTCTTCAAAACCAGTTGTACACACATGAAGGAGCAGCTCCTGATTTTCCTTTTCCTCATTTTGAGGTCCATTTTAACTGCCATTTATGTTTTTTCTGCTGCAACAATTGCTAATAGACCGACGGCAAAAATTGTTCTAGTACCAATTGTTTCTTTTTAGGTCAAGCAGCTTCAGGCCCTTTTAACTTGTGTACAACAAAACTAATTTGCTTTTTGAGGAATATCTAGGTCATCAAACAAAACTTTCAATCTATGCTCCCAATCTAGATAAGGGGACCATCAAAATAAGAATAAGAAAAATCATATATTGTTTCAATCTTACCTCGAATATGGTAATAAGTGTCTTAGTGAAGTGGGTGAATGATTTGAGCAGTACATAGCATAAGGCTCACCAACAAATCTAGGAAGCTCTAATCTAGCTGATTGGCCGAATTGATGGAAAGACTGCAAATCTCAATTTGTCACAATGGTACCACTCATTTCTTGTAATGGTGCTAGATATGATAGCGTGGTTGCTGGGTAGAAGTTATTGCTATTCCTGAAGTGACAGAGATTTTGTCGCACTCCCCAATCAAAAGGTAGAAAACCCACATCTAGGGCATTCAACAGTTACGCGCGATTGGTGCGGGAGTTCCAAAAATATTGTCAGCTCAATCATAATCACAAGCTCGGACGTCATCTTCTTTCCTTTGTTGTCATCGTTGCTGATACCACTAGGGTTTTTAACGAGCCAATTTCGAGCCGAGCTGGGGCCGACTCAAAATCGAATCAAATGGATTGAGTTCGGATCGAAGTTGCGATAAATTTTGAATCAATTTTCGAGCGATTAACAATCTTCGAGCTAAATTCAAAGCTCTAGATACCACTGGTGCAACGTCCAATTCATGGAAACAGGAAGGGAATGTAAGAATTAAGAACCAGTAAGTTTTTTTAGTTAAAGCTTTGAAATCACAGAAAAAAATTGTCCCCTATCCTAACCAGCAGAATACTTATATTTTCATTGCCAAGTAGAGACAAAATGAAAACATAATTAGCTAAGAAAACTAAGTAGTGCTTAAATATAATTAAGCCACTATTAAGGTCTATTAATAACTGCTAAATACTAAACGTAAAACTGAGGAAAGCAACTGCATAATATTCCCAATGAGATTCATTGTAGATTGCACATGTTTTATTTTTAATTTGATAAATAGTGTCACTAAAATTCCTTGGATTCAGATATGATAATTTTCAATTCTATTTATTGCATGGTAAATGATCATCTCTATAAATTTCAAAATAACTTATTTCCTTTTTAAATCTGTTCTATTTTACTAAAATTTAAATGTTAGAAAAAAAATAAAAAGTATGTTAGAAATGTAAATGCCTTGCCATCTCAAAATAAAAGGAAACAAGAAAATATAGATATTACGGATTGCTGGACTGAGTGTTATTTTGCATTTGCACTCCTACAGTTAAGTTCAGCCTATTTTCAGTAATTTATTACTTAAGGGAATTAAAGAAATATGTATGCTGCAGTGCCATGTCCTTGGTAGTTCAGATATCAAAGTAGACCTGCAGAATTTGCTAGAAGAGGATGATCTCACTGTTATTTGTCATTCAAAGCACCAGCCTCGTTGTGTTATTGAATTTATCACACAAAGCCTTCAAATGGTTTCTATGGAGGAATCTAAACGAACTGCCTTGGTAAAATTCTTATCCTAAGATACTCTTATTCAGTCAATGAGAAAGCTGAAAGAAACTTAACAGACAGCTGAAGTAATTCCAGTAACTTTTTGTGATTTTATTTCTCTTCGGATTGCTAGTTGATAAGTTCACTTTTAAATTTTAATTCATTTTATTTTATGTTGTAATGGTTAGAATCATTTGTTGTACATGTTTTGTAATTTACTTATCTAGAAGGATTATTTACGAGCACACATATTTGTTAAGCCACATTCAACTGTATTGTATAGTATGCAGATTCTTCAAGCTTGAAAGGCATGAATTCGAGTAAGAATGAAGAAATCCTGTTCTATTTGTTAGTTTTGTCAATCATGCAATCCATGCAAGATGTACATGAGAAACCTCGTCAATGTGGCACTTTGTTTTTTAACAGTCCATAACTCTGAGAGTAAAAAAAATTATTTTTAGAAATCAGTTTGTTGAAGATTCTTCAAATACTTCATTTGAACTCTCAAATGTCCAAAACTTCTCATATGAATTGCTACTATATGTTAATATTGGTTCTTGTGTGCAGGGTTAATTATTATGTAGCAAATACAGCCAAATTCTTATTATAATGAAATGTGGTAGTATCCCTTTGCTTTTCACTAATCTTTATTCCACATTTTCTTCCGCCAATATTCTTCTTTTAATGTTACAGGTACTCATATATGTTTAGCTCTGGTGGTGGGCAATAGCTTTCATTTTCATGATTTTCATTGTTGCGAAAATATCTGGAGTCAAAATAAAGTAATTTGTCCACAAACTTAACATATTCCAACTTATATTACTATATTCCAAAAGCATAGTCTGAAAAATACTTTTGCATTCTTTTCTTTTCATACCGTAGACCAAAATTTTACTGTCTTGAATTTATCTGGTGACAAAATTTAGAAGTTTAAATTGAATCTTTCTTTATTTTGCAACAAGTGAAAGAATGGTTTTTGATACATTATATTGGGCCTTGCTGAGATTAGAATGCTCAGGTGGATGAGTGGCTTGACAATTAGAGACAAATTGCAAAATGAATATATACGTGATAGGGTTGGTGTAGCTCTAGTGGCAAAAAAGATTAGAGATAATTTTCTTACAATTTTTTGGTCACATTAAACTTTGACCATCTGATGATCTAGTTAGGAGAGTAGATGTTTTTGATTCAACTTATGTTAAGAAAGGTAGAGGTGGACCTAAAAGGACTTCGACATATTGTACAGAAAATGTTCTCATTCTATTAGTATTAAATGAAAATATGACACTCAATAGGATGCTATGGAGAAAAAGGATTCACCTAGCCAACCGTACTTAGTGGGGCAAAGGCTTATGGTGGTTGTTTTTGTTGTTTTATATTGGGCCTTGCTGCATGCGTAGTATAATGAAAAACCAAAAAACTTATGTGGAACGAAGAAATAATATTTTCAGTTAGTTTTTTTTCAGAGCCTTTCATTCTCATTCATAGGTTTTTGACATGAATTACGACTTACTATTCTAAATTTCTCAGGAGTTGTTTTAATAGTATTTCCTTCACATAGTGAACAACCAAAAAATTACTGTGGAACGAAGCATTAATATTTCCAGTTAGTTGTTTTTAGAGCTTTTCATTCACGGTCAATTAAATTTAGCTTTAGTTACAACTTTTATCCTAAATTTCTGCAGAATTTTTTTGATAGTAGTTTCTTCACAACCGGAAACTTCTTCGTTTACTTTGACCTAATTCAATTCACACAATCTGATGGAGCACTGTAATCCTTCATTTTTTGTACATTTTGATCATGTTTATCGGTATATCTTGAGACTTTTTTGTTCTTGGCCTATTGACATATTATCAAACGACATAAATAGTAGTAAGAATACCTGTCACACCTTGCCTTTTGATAATGAGTAAGGTTCAGATGCTTTTTTGATCAGTCTTGTTAGTAGGCACTATTTTCACTATTCATGCTTATAGAATTTACTTCAATGCANGTATGCACGAGTTACTCGTCCCTATTTGTTGGTCATACTGCATACCCCATTTCCCTTGTCGTTTATGCTTTAATAAATAGTTATTACTTATCGAATCTGTTTGTCAAACTCACTCTTTGATATTTTTGCATAACAAATTCTGTTCAACTACTAGTAGGACCGTTACTACTAGAGCAAACTTTTCAGTTTTAGGTTTTCCCATCTTTTCTGTTTTTACATTATGTTTTGTATTTTTTCTTTTGGGGTCTGGATAGTTGTTCTATGTTATCATTTATATTTTGATTCAATTAATTTTATGTTTTTAGTCCAGTAGTATCATTAAACTTTTCAGTATTAATAAAATTTATATTTCTTTTTCTTTTATTTGCATGCAATCTTTTCTTTGAAAATATAATCATTTCATTTCATCATGCCCCACGTTGCCGGGGTGTATCGCCTTGTGGCAATTAGAATCAGCTGACATTAGTACTTTCCAAAAATTTTCTGAGCAAGCTTTTATATAGCTCAGATTTTTATTGGAATCTCAGTGACACCATCTTTGCTGCGCACTCAATTGGATGTTAGTTCAATTCCATTGAGCTGAAAGGAACCAAAATTCTTAGGCCTGCATTTTTAAAGGTAGCATCAGCGGGACATGCATTACTTTACTCTCTTAGACCTTGCTCATTATGAGAAGATAGTGTAGTATGTTCTGTGAAACTTGTCCTTTTTGTAGAGCCCAAAGACAATGGGTTTTAACATCCATCCCATAGCCCGAAGGCTTAGAATTAAACCATGCAAAGGGCCTGATTTAATGGCACCATTTGACACTTTCGAGCCTGGCAGCTCAAATGATGTTCCAAAATATACTAGAACTGTGGATGAAGAGGAGGCAAATTATGCAGAATCTGGTAGGAACAGTCCTCTCCATAAACAATAGGATGGCTGCCAAAACAAACTCCATTGTCTTCAAAACCAGTTGTACACACATGAAGGAGCAGCTCCTGATTTTCCTTTTCCTCATTTTGAGGTCCATTTTAACTGCCATTTATGTTTTTTCTGCTGCAACAATTGCTAATAGACCGACGGCAAAAATTGTTCTAGTAGCAATTGTTTCTTCTTAGATCAAGCAGCTTCAGGCCCTTTTAACTTGTGTACAACAAAACTAATTTGCTTTTTGAGGAATATCCAGGTCATCAAACAAAACTTTCAATCTATGCTCCCAATCTAGATAAGGGGACCATCAAAATAAGAATAAGAAAAATCATATATTGTTTCAATCTTACCTCGAATATGGTAATAAGTGTCTTAGTGAAGTGGGTGAATGATTTGAGCAGTACATAGCATAAGGCTCACCAACAAATCTAGGAAGCTCTAATCTAGCTGATTGGCCGAATTGATGGAANATAGGTGAATGATGTGGCAGTACATAGCATAAGGCTCACCAACAAATCTAGGAAGCTCTAATCTAGCTGATTGGCCGAATTGATGGAAAGACTGCAAATCTCAATTGGCACAATGGTACCACTCATTTCTTGTAATGGTGCCAGATATGATAGCGCGGTTGCTGGGTAGAAGTTATTGCTATTCCTGAAGTGACAGAGATTTTGTCGCACTCCACAATCAAAAGGTAGAAAACCCACATCTAGGGCATTCAACAGTTACGCGCGATTGGTGCGGCAGTTCCAAAAATATTGTCAGCTCAATCATAATCACAAGCTCGGACGTCATCTTCTTTCCTTTGTTGTCATCGNTGTCACAATGGTACCACTCATTTCTTGTAATGGTGCTAGATATGATAGCGTGGTTGCTGGGTAGAAGTTATTGCTATTCCTGAAGTGACAGAGATTTTGTCGCACTCCCCAATCAAAAGGTAGAAAACCCACATCTAGGGCATTCAACAGTTACGCGCGATTGGTGCGGGAGTTCCAAAAATATTGTCAGCTCAATCATAATCACAAGCTCGGACGTCATCTTCTTTCCTTTGTTGTCATCGTTGCTGATACCACTAGGGTTTTTAACGAGCCAATTTCGAGCCGAGCTGGGGCCGACTCAAAATCGAATCAAATGGATTGAGTTCGGATCGAAGTTGCGATAAATTTCGAATCAATTTTCGAGCGATTAACAATCTTCGAGCTAAATTCAAAGCTCTAGATACCACTGGTGCAACGTCCANTAGCTAGGGCCGACTCAAAATCGAATCAAATGGATTGAGTTCGGATCGAAGTTGCGATAAATTTTGAATCAATTTTCGAGCGATTAACAATCTTCGAGCTAAATTCAAAGCTCTAGATACCACTGGTGCAACGTCCAATTCATGGAAACAGGAAGGGAATGTAAGAATTAAGAACCAGTAAGTTTTTTTAGTTAAAGCTTTGAAATCACAGAAAAAAATTGTCCCCTATCCTAACCAGCAGAATACTTATATTTTCATTGCCAAGTAGAGACAAAATGAAAACATAATTAGCTAAGAAAACTAAGTAGTGCTTAAATATAATTAAGCCACTATTAAGGTCTNACCAAGTAGAGACAAAATGAAAACATAATTAGCTAAGAAAACTAAGTAGTGCTTAAATTTAATTAAGCCACTATTAAGGTCTATTAATAACTGCTAAATACTAAACGTAAAACTGAGGAAAGCAACTGCATAATATTCCCAATGAGATTCATTGTAGATTGCACATGTTTTATTTTTAATTTGATAAATAGTGTCACTAAAATTCCTTGGATTCAGATATGATAATTTTCAATTCTATTTATTGCATGGTAAATGATCATCTCTATAAATTTCAAAATAACTTATTTCCTTTTTAAATCTGTTCTA
>JXCR01103185.1:14902-31917 GCA_002079205.1 Phalaenopsis hybrid cultivar
AAATTATTTTTAGAAATCAGTTTGTTGAAGATTCTTCAAATACTTCATTTGAACTCTCAAATGTCCAAAACTTCTCATATGAATTGCTACTATATGTTAATATTGGTTCTTGTGTGCAGGGTTAATTATTATGTAGCAAATACAGCCAAATTCTTATTATAATGAAATGTGGTAGTATCCCTTTGCTTTTCACTAATCTTTATTCCACATTTTCTCCCGCCAATATTCTTCTTTTAATGTTACAGGTACTCATATATGTTTAGCTCTGGTGGTGGGCAATAGCTTTCATTTTCATGATTTTCATTGTTGCGAAAATATCTGGAGTCAAAATAAAGTAATTTGTCCACAAACTTAACATATCCCAAACTTATATTACTATATTCCAAAAGCATTGTCTGAGAAATACTTTTGCATTCTTTTCTTTTCATACCGCAGACCAAAATTTTACTGTCTTGAATTTATCTGGTGACAAAATTTAGAAGTTTAAATTGAATCTTTCTTTATTTTGCAACAAGTGAAAGAATGGTTTTTGATACATTATATTGGGCCTTGCTGAGATTAGAATGCTCAGGTGGATGAGTGGCTTGACAATTAGAGATAAAATGCAAAATGAATATATACGTGATAGGGTTGGTGTAGCTCCAGTGGCAAAAAAGATTAGAGATAATTGTCTTACAATTTTTTGGTCACATTAAACTTTGACCATCTGATGATCCAGTTAGGAGAGTAGATGTTTTTGATTCAACTTATGTTAAGAAAGGTTGAGGTGGACCTAAAAGGACTTCGACATATTGTACAGAAAATGTTCTCATTCTATTAGAATTAAATGAAAATATGACAGTCAATAGGATGCTATGGAGAAAAAGGATTCACCTAGCCGACCGTACTTAGTGGGGCAAAGGCTTATGGTGGTTGTTGTTGTTGTTGTATATTGGGCCTTGCTGCATGCGTAGTATAATGAAAAACCAAAAAACTTATGTGGAACGAAGCAATAATATTTTCAGTTAGTTTTTTTTCAGAGCCTTTCATTCTCATTCATAGGTTTTTGACATGAATTAGGACTTACTATTCTGAATTTCTCAGGAGTTGTTTTAATAGTATTTCCTTCACATAAGGAACAACCAAAAAATTTCTGTGGAATGAAGCATTAATATTTCCAGTTAGTTGTTTTCAGAGCTTTTCATTCACGGTCAATTATATTTAGCTTTAGTTACAACTTTTATCCTAAATTCCTGCAGAAATTTTTTGATAGTAGTTTCTTCACAACCGGAAACTTCTTCGTTTACTTTGACCAAATTCAATTCACACAATCTGATGGAGCACTGTAATCTTTCATTTTTTGTACATTTTGATCATGTTTATCGGTATATCTTGAGACTTTTTTGTTCTTGGCCTATTGACATATTATCAAACGACATAAATAGTAGTAAGAATAACTGTCACACCTTGCCTTTTGATAATGAGTAAGGTTCATATGCTTTTTTGATCAGTCTTGTTAGTAGGCACTATTTTCACTATTCATGCTTATAGAATTTACTTCAATGCATATAAATCTTTTTCTAATATTGCAAGCTTTCTTTGTTGGTTTATGGACTATTGGGTTTGGTCTTTTTCAGTAGAAATTATGTTGATATCGATGTGGTGATTGTTGACCTATAAATGTCCTCTTAGGCTTCCGGGTTGAAAAAAACTATGACTATTAGTACACTAACCCAATTTTGCTCTCCTTTGATTCAGTCATTAACGATTGGTCTTNTCATTATTTAGTTTGATTATGGTACCACATGGAGGAATCATTCTAAGATAAGAATGCTTATTATAAAATTTGATTTGTTCAATATTGACTACGGTTATGATGCAGCAGTTATTAGTTATTACCTGCAGGATGCATTCCCTCTATTTTTGCGTTTTTGTCTGTCATTCTTTTCTTAGCATCCAAATTTACACCGACAGCAACAATGGTGTAATTACATTACTTTACTCTTGATTATTGAAAAATTAATATCTTCGTATTTTAATTTTTGTAAACTTCTCACCCAAATATCAAAATTCATAACAAAATCTTAGCTGGAAATATTTTAATTTTTTCAATTCGCATGATTTACTTTGGTCAAATCTCTAGTAATTTAATCGTGCCACATATAGATTCATGAGAAATGAAATGAATATGAGTTTTCTCAATAAATAAGATTTGGATGTTATTTATGTAATTCCTAAAAAAATTAGGGTGATTGCGTATTTAACACTCAAATCATAACTATTTGCATAAAACTCTTATATTATTATTATTATTATTTATATTGGATCCCATATTGTCTTTTGTGAATACATCTCGAGAGTTAGAGTCGAGTGAATGAGAGAATAAAGTGAAACAAAGTTCTTGTGGAGAGAACCCGAGGAGTCCTTTATTCATATTTTTTCCTCTCATTTATTCAGACTTATTTTGTACAATCATAGAAAAGAGATAACAGTTGTAGAATCCGTTCTTAATATGATTAATGCTCTAATAAATTATGAATTTCACTCTGTATCTGTATTACAATTTGAATTTTAATATGACGATATTTGATTGATCGATTTGCTAGAATGTAGTCGACTGAGTGATGACCGTGCCTTGAATTTGGTCGACTGAGGTGTTCGGCCGAACGACAATTTCGTCCTTGGTGGCAAAAACAGGTCGGTCGTCCACTTTCGAATAGCGGGTTTCTGTTGCTCTTCGATCAGTCTGTTGGTCGACTGATGTGTAAATTTGTTTTTGTTCGGTGAACCGTAGCTCATTTGTCGCTTTGACTCAAGTCTTATGGGCGTACGTCTCGTATGCCTGCTCGGTTCGCCACCTTAGCCAGATACCCCTATTTGCAAGGTTTTAGGCTAATTTTGTCGCTGTCTGTGTGAGCTATTCGATGAGACTTACCGTTAGGATGAATAATGTCTCACCCTTGGCGGATCTTGTCGCTACCGGGCGAGGGACTATCCCCTCGGCTTTGACTTGTCCTGGGTTCAGAGATGTGGCTTTACCCGCTTGGTGGTGACTTGTTAGTCAACTTTTTTTATCCTTCGGGGAGGTTTTTTGTTTTTGACCGTTTGTTCTCTTTGAGATTCGTGTCGATAGCTCAGCTATATACATATTAATTTTACTGCTCTTTGGTGGCGAAAGCTGCGATAAGGACAAATAAATTACATCTTAATNGAAAGTATTTACACCTTGATATATTAAATGCTTTTTTAACCCGATTAAATAACCGCACTTCAAAATTTTCTTTTTACCGAATCTTTAGAATCAACTCCGTCAGGAGAATTTTATGTAGAGGTTTTAACTCTTAAGAATTCTTGTTCTCTGTGATTTGTGGCACCGTTTATAGTTTACCAGCCTTAGGGTATATTGAAATTCGAGAAAAGTGTTAAAATGGTCCCTTGAATTTTTGTAGGGCTCATTTTAATCCCAGAATCTATAAAAGCACCAAATTAGTCACCAGTTTTTCTTAATAGAGGTTAAAATAGCTCCTCTGTAGACTATTTCTACCCATATTGAATGAGTCTACAGATTAACTTGGCAAATTTATAAACTTTGGACTGTTCTGTTGCCATATTTTTTGTATTTAGGACCGACTGTTTTTATGAAATTATTTGTAATTTTATCTATGGAGATGAAGGAATTACATTAGTTATATGGTGCTAAAGAAAATAGCACGGAAAATAAAAATTAATGATTCTGAATTCGCTTGAAACAACAATGCATTATTTAGTTTGATTATGGTACCACATGGAGATATCATTCTAAGATAAGAATGCTTATTATAAAATTTGATTTGTTCAATATTGACTCCGGTTATGATGCAGCAGTTATTAGTTATTACCTGCAGGATGCATTCCCTCTATTTTTGCGTTTTTGTCTGTCATTCTTTTCTTAGCATCCAAATTTACACCGACAGCAACAATGGTGTAATTACATTACTTTACTCTTGATTATTGAAAAATTAATATCTTCGTATTTTAATTTTTGTAAACTTCTCACCCAAATATCAAAATTCATAACAAAATCTTAGCTGGAAATATTTTAATTTTCTCAATTCGCATGATTTACTTTGGCCAAATCTCTAGTAATTTAATCGTGCCACATATAGATTCATGAGAAATGAAATGAATATGTGTTTTATCAATAAATAAGATTTGGATGTTATTTATGTAATTCCTAAAAAAATTAGGGTGATTGTGTATTTAACACTCAAATCATAACTATTTGCATAAAACTCTTATATTATTATTATTATTTATATTGGATCCCATATTGTCTTTTGTGAATACATCTCGAGAGTTAGAGTCGAGTGAATGAGAGAATAAAGTGAAACAAGAGTTCTTGTGGAGAGAACCCGGGGAGTCCTTTTTTCATATTTTTTCCTCTCATTTATGCAGGCTTATTTTGTACAATCATAGAAAAGAGATAACAATTGTGGAATCCGTTCTTAATATGATTAATGCTATAATAAATTATGAATTTCACTCTGTATCTGTATTACAATTTGAATTTTAATATGATGATATTTGATTGATCGATTCGCTAGAATGTGGTCGATTGAGTGATGACCGTGCCTTGAATTTGGTCGACCGAGGTGTTCGGCCGAACGACAATTTCGTCCTTGGTGGCAAAAGCAGGTCGGTCGTCCACTTTCGAATAGCGGGTTTCTGCTGCGCTTCGATCAGTCTGTTGGTCGACTGATGAGACGATTTTTTTTTGTTCGGTGAACCGTAGCTCATTTGTCGCTTTGACTCAAGTCTTATGAGCGTACGTCTCGTATGCCTGGTCGGTTTGTCACCTCAGCTAGATACCCCTATTTGCAAGGTTTTAGGCTAATTTTGTCGCTGTCTGTGTGAGCTATTCGATGAGACTTACTGTTAGGATGAATAATGTCTCACCCTTGGCGGATCTTGTCGCTATCGGGCTAGGGACTATCCCCTCGGCTTTGACTTGTCCTGGGTTCAGAGATGTGGCTTTACCCGCTTGGTGGTGACTTGTTGGTCAACTTTTTTTATCCTTCGGGGAGGTTTTTTTGTTTTTGACCGTTCGTTCTCTTTGAGATTCGTGTCGATAGCTCAACTATATACATATTAATTTTACTGCTCTTTGGTGGCGAAAGCTGCGATAAGGACAAATAAATTACATCTTAATCATGTCACATAAATCAAGAAAATTTAATGATTAATTTTTTGTTTATTTTCGTGCTTGGCGTTTCTTATAAAGAAGGCAAAGAGTTGGGTTGTTCATCCTTTGTCAATGTTTCCTGGGTTGCTGAGTAGACATTATGTCGGGTGGCACGAGCAACAAGACGGTCAACCTAAGCCTATTGGCCTTTGNCCACATAAATCAAGAAAATTTAATGATTAATTTTTTGTTTATTTTTGTTCATGGCATTTCTTATAAATAAGGCAAAGAGTTGGGTTGTTCATCCTTTTTCAACGTTTCTTGGGTTGCTGAGTAGACATTATGTCGGGTGGCACGAGCAACAAGACGGTCAACCTAAGCCTATTGGCCTTTGGCGATGTATCCACCTGCTCTGACATCTATCCCAGGAAAGAAAAAAGTGGTCAGGAAAGAAAGAAGGCAAGAAACAGTCGGTCCTGAGTCAGTCGACCAGGTTGGCTTTTTCGAGGGGCCCGAAAAACGATCTCCAAAGAGGCTCCGAAACTTGCAGGCTCTGGTCCCAGTGAGGCCAGGGCTGTGGTTGTCCCGTCGGCCCCACTTGGGGACAGGCTGCCGATGATCGCCGTAGTTCGAGGGTAGAGGTGGCGGTTGANGACAGTCGGTCCTGAGTCAGTCGACCAGGTTGGCTTTTTCGAGGGGCCCAAAAAACGATCTCCAAAAAGGCTCCGAAACTTGCGGGCTCTGGTCCGAGTGAGGTCAGGGCTGTGGTTGTCCCGTCGGCCCCACTTGGGGAAAGGCTGCCGATGATCGCCATAGTTTGAGGGTAGAGGTGGCGGTTGAACCTTCATTGTTGCCCCTCAGGGAAAAGGGTGGAGGCACCATAGTGGGAGAGGAAGGTCGTCCCTTGACTAGGTTGGGGCTTGAGAGGCTCGTGTGTATGTGAGGATTTTCTTTTTTTTGCTTTGCTTGCACAGTAACTTGGTCTTCCTTTTAAACGCAGATGTAATGGTGAAGATAAAGGATGTCGAGGACAGCGGGCCACCGAGAGATGTGGCCGACTCGGTTCTTATCGTTGTTGCCGAGTCCATTGATGTGTCATCCCCTCTTTCCATCGACCGACGCAGGTAGAAGCTCTCAGCAGGATCAGGCGGTGTACCAGAGACTCACTCCTTGGTTGGTGGCAAGCCGGGTGTAGGAGATGGCAGAGGCCTCGCACCAGACAACAGAAAGTCCTGCCGACTCATCTGCGCTGGGATGGACGGCTCGTTGCGAATGTCTGGAGGCTGCCTTTCAATAGCAGTCAGTTATCATTACCCGGTTGGAGGGAGAGTTCGCGTCACTGCTTGGTTCCCTGAACGACGTGTGAGTTGAGATGAGATCCATCTGCGGTTCGGTATTAAGAGTTCTGAGTTGATTCCATAATGAGACCGGCTGGATGGAGTGGATTAGGCTTATTGGAGAAATGGNAAAAGGGTGGAGGCACCATAGTGGGAGAGGAAGGTCGTCCCTTGACTAGGTTGGAGCTTGAGAGGCTCATGGGTATGTGAGGATTTTTTTTTTTTGCTTTGCTTGCATAGTAACTTGGTCTTCCTTTAAACGCATATGTAATGGTGAAGACGGAGGATGTCGAGGACAGCGGGCCATCGAGAGATGTGGCCGACTCGGTTCTTATCGTTGCTGTCGAGTCCATTGATGTGATCATCCACTCTTTCCATCGACTGACGCAGGTAGAAGCTCTTAGCAGGATCAGGCGGTGTACCAGAGACTCACTCCTTGGTTGATGGCAAGCTGGGTGTAGGAGATGGCAGAGGCCCCGCACCAGACAACAGAAAGTTCTGCCGACTCATCTGCGCTGGGATGGACGGCTCGTTGCGAATGTATGGAGGCTGCCTTTCAATAGCAGTCAGTTATCATTGCCCGGTTGGAGGGAGAGTTTGCGTCGCTGCTTGGTTCCTTGAACGACGTCTGAGTTAAGATGAGATCCATCTGCGGTTCGATATTAAGAGTTCTGAGTTGATTCCATAATGAGACCGGCTGGATGGAGTGGATTAGGCTTATTGGAGAAATGGTCCTCCACAGGTTGTTTGAGAAAGGGTATACCTTATCTGAAGCCATAGAGGACCTATTTATTAAGAATTTTGTCCGAACCTGTAATGATGATATTTGTAATAAAATAATATTTTGAGGAATTTGATANCATTTATTAAGAATTTTGTCCGAAACTGTAATGATGATATTTGTAATAAAATAATATGTTGAGGAATTTGATATGACAATTGATGCAACACTTATCTTTATATGATTTTTCATTTTGCACGGCCGCTTCATAAAAATAAGGTTAAGGGTCGCCCACAAATGCCCCACAACTTTTATACTTAATTTCTCATTCTTTGTCTTCAAATCCTTTCGCTCGGCTGTAATGGGTCCCAAGTATTTTCCGGTTCTTTTTGGCACTGTTACGGCAACCGATCTATCCTTCATAATAGATAAGGGGTTGAAAGATCTCTAGGATAGTCAGATTCTCGGATTATACTGCATAAGATGTCGGCCGAGAGGCGACTGACAAAAAATATTAGCCCTAATTTGGTGTTCTACCAGGATCAGTTTAGGCGCGGTCTCTGCTACCCTTATAACCAGAGCTCAGAAGTGTCTTCACCAAATACAGTGTTATCCCGGCCCAAGTCCTGCTAAACTCCATTGCAACCAGTGTGACTTTTGTCATATTTTGCCACTGCTTCAGCCTCTCCTGGTCGACCGACATTTTCATCCATTACTTCTCCTTCAAGGTCAACAAAGAGGGGTTTGTCATGATTTCGCCCGGGCGAAAGCTTCGCTTGCTTTGTGTTTGAACAAGATTAAGGACTGGCGGAAGAAGTTATTAATCGACTCTACATTAGGCCACTAGGAAATTGCTACCCGTCTGCGAGATGTGGTAGGTAATAAGTAGAAGGCCTTATCGGCCCATCTGCAGCCCGTCTAGGAGGTGCTAAAAGGGAGTCTGATGTTGGTTCCCCAGTATACCACGAAACAAACGGTGAGTTGGGTGATGGATGGGAAAATAACCCCGGGCGGGTTTTAGACGCATAAACGGTTAACCTTTTCGGATCTTGTAAGGCCGATGGTGCCTTTAGTGGCAAGGCCAGTTTGAAGTAGTCAGTATTTTGGGTGGCCTGGACTATTTCGACCATCGACATCTTGAGATGGTCAAACGTTGCATTTTCCTATAAACATGCGATTTCTCATAATATTGAGTCGATCGTTGATCGGAGCGCTGCTTTCGGTCATGCTTGCTTCCGTCGTTCCTTTGCTGATCACAGGACCAAGAGATGTTGTTTTGGTGACCACCAGACTAATTGTTCTTCGCCCTCGCCCCCTTTTTTTTGCTTCTTTGATGGGTGGTTGGATGATTTAGATTTACCCTTCAGAGAGCTTTGGATTTCTTCTTCGTCAAGAATGTGCTCGTTCGTCATCTTCAATACTTCTACAAAAGTAGTAGGTTTAAACAGATTTAGATCATACATGAATTGCTTGCTTCAAACTCCTCGCTTCAAGTCTGTTCCAGATATTTTGGCTTCAGATTTCCGACTTCCAGCATCTCGTTTTGGAAGTTGGTGATGTAGGCCCGTAGGCTCTCGTTTTCTCTCTGCTTGATGTCGAGCAGGCTGTCCAAGCCTTTCCTTTGCTTCTGCACGTTTGAGAAGTGCGAAATGAAGGGTCTCTTAAACTCGTAGTTACTTGGGATAGTTTCAGTCGATAGATTGTTGAACCACAGAAGGACAACTCTTTCAGGGAGGTTAAGAAGAGACGACACATTATTGGGCTGTCAATCTGGAACAGACCGACGGATGATTCGAACGATGCGATGTGGTCGATCGGGCCTTCCCTCTCTTTGTAAGAATCCAAGTGAGGGATCCTTAGTTTGGGCGGAGGTATCGTCTCTTTGATTTGGTGAGTAAAGACCCCTTCTACGAGCAACCAGATAGGCACTCACATCCGTTCTTCCCATCGT
This sequence comes from Phalaenopsis hybrid cultivar, assembly GCA_002079205.1. Taxonomy (NCBI): domain Eukaryota; kingdom Viridiplantae; phylum Streptophyta; class Magnoliopsida; order Asparagales; family Orchidaceae; genus Phalaenopsis; species Phalaenopsis hybrid cultivar. The sequence goes on from JXCR01103185.1 coordinate 24,052, forward strand.
CTATTTGTTTGCACAGAGGCGGATGTGTTGGTGTGTTGGGACTTTCTTTGTCCCTCTGTCTGCGTGGTGCTGACCTTGTTGTGCGAGATAGGCGGGTTCCCTGGTGGGGGTCTTTGGGGACGAATCCCTTGGGGTTCCGCTTCTAGACGAGGTGCTTGGTCGTTCTTCCGGGTGATTGCTGTTCGAAAAACCTCAAATTGCTCTATCATAAGGGTCNTTGGTGCTGACCTTGTTGTGCGAGATAGGCAGGTTCCCTGGTTGGGGTCTTTGGGGACGAGCCCCTTGGGGTTCCGCTTCCAGACGAGGTGCTTGGTCGTTCTTCCGGGTGATTGCTGTTCGAAAAACCTCAAATTGCTCTATCATAAGGGTCATTTGGGCTTGTAAGTCTTGGACTTGCGCATGGACGTCCGGTTGTGCAGCGTATCTGCTGAGTTCCATGCTTGCTTTCTCTCCTTAGGAAGTCTCTCATTCGTAGTTAGCTCCGCTTCTCGTCAAGGGCATGTCTACGCTCACTGTACCACCTTTCAGAATGTTGGATCCTGGATTGTCTTTTGTGAACACAACTCGAGAGTTAGAGTCAAGTGAGAGAGAGAATAAAGTAGATTAAGCGCCCCTGTAGAGAGAACTAGGGGAGTCCCATTTATTCGTATTTTTGTCTTCCATTTATAAAGGTGTATTTTGTACAATTACTGAAATGAGAGAATAATTGTGAAACCATTCTTAATATAGTTAATGCTATAATAAATTGTATGGATTTCTTTTTAAATCTGTATTATAATTTGAATTTTGATATGACCGTATTTGGTTTATTGATTTGTTAGCATGCGGTCGACTGAGACAATCAACTTGGTGACTACCATTCCTTGTGTTCGGTCGATCGAGACGTTCAGTTGAACGACGATTTCATTCGCCATAGCAAAAGCAGGTCGGCCGTTCAATCGCGATCAGGGGATTTTTGCCCGCACTTAATTAGGCAGTTGATCAACTGATGAGTTGATTTATTTTTGTCGGGTGAACCGTGACTCAGTTCTCAAGTCTGACGCGGTCTACGTCTCGTCTACTTGGTTGGTTCGTCACCTCAGCTGGATACCCCTATTTGCAAGGTCTTAGGCGGATATTGTCGCTTTCTATGTGAAGTATCCGATGAGATTTGCTGCTAGGATAAATTACGTCTTACCATTGGCTGATCTTATCGCAACAGGGCAAGGTACCATCTCCTGGGCTTTGAACTGCCCCAGATGTAGAGATACGGCTTCACCTACTTGGCGGTAACTTGTCGATTGATTTTTTTACCCTCAAGGGAAGCTTTTTGTTTTTTGTCGTTCGTTCTCTCCGAGATTCGTGTCATTAGTTCTAGTGTATACAATTATTATTATTTTTCCTTCATGATGAGCTCTCTAACCCAGCGTGTTGATGCAAATGTTGTTGTTTTTGTTATCTAAACTCTCAANCGGCTTGTAAGTCTTGGACTTGCGCATGTACGTCCGGTTGTGCAGCGTCTCTGCTGAGTTCCATGCTTGCTTTCTCTCTTTAGGAAGTCTCTCATTCGTAGTTAGCTCCGCTTCTCGTCAAGGGCATGTCTACGCTCACTGTACCACCTTTCAAAATGTTGGATCTTAGATTGTCTTTTGTGAACACACCTCGAGAGTTAGAGTCAAGTGAGAGAGAGAATAAAGTAGATTAAGCGCCCCTGTAGAGAGAACTGGGGGAGTCCCCTTTATTCGTATTTTTATCTTCCATTTATAAAGGTGTATTTTGTACAATTACTGAAAGGAGAGAATAATTGTGAAACCATTCTTAATATAGTTAATGCTATAATAAATTGTATGGATTTCATTTTAAATCTGTATTATAATTTGAATTTTGATATGATCGTATTTGGTTTATTGATTTGTTAGAATGCGGCTGACTGAGACAATCCACTTGGTGACTACCATTCATTGTGTTCGGTCGATCGAGATGTTCTGTTGAACGACGATTTCGTTCGCCATAGCAAAAGCAGGTCGGCCGTTCAATCGCGATCAGGGGATTTTTGCCCGCACTTTGGTCGGGCAGTTGATCAACTGATGAGTTGATTTATTTTTGTCGGGTAAACCGTGACTCACTTCTCAAGTCTGACGCGGTCTACGTCTCGTCTACTTGGTTGGTTCGTCATCTCAACTGGATACCCCTATTTGCAAGGTCTTAGGCGGATATTATCGCTTTCTATGTGAAGCATCCGATGAGATTTGCTGCTAGGATAAATTACGCCTTACCATTGGCTGATCTTATCGCAACCGGGCGAGGTACCATCTCTTGGGCTTTGAACTGCCCCAGATGTAGAGATACGGCTTCACCCACTTGGCGGTAACTTGTCGATTGATTTTTTTACCCTTAAGGGAAGCTTTTTGTTTTTTTGTTTTTTGTCGTTCGTTCTCTTCGAGATTCGTGTCATTAGTTCTAGTGTATACAATTATTATTATTATTCCTTCATGATGAGCTCTCTAACCCAGCGTGTTGATGCAAATGTTGTTGTTTTTGTTATCTAAACTCTCAAAACTTGCTAATTAGTTTTCACGAACTTAATTCCAGGTCGGAGTTCTGATCGAGGAGCCATTCCCCATGCTTTCACTGGATGAACTCTGCAAGCAATTCAACGATACCATCCAAGAAGCCATTAAAATTGAGAGATCAGTTCATGCGCGCCTTACTGCAAAGCTGAAGGGCCACCACGCCGTCCATTCCACAAATGGCCGCCTCATCTCCTGAGCAACCACATGCCGCAATCACCTAAAACCCAGAACTGCTATTTCTACCAAGATTACCGAGCTGTCTTACTCGCAGCCAGGAGCTAATATTATGTGCATCATATACATGTACACACTGGCGGTATTGAGATAGTATTGGGGTGATATTCACTACAATGCCACTCCAGTATCGCTTCAATACTACCANGTCATATACATGTACATACTGGCGGTATTGAGATAGTATTGGGGTGATATTCACTACAATGCCACTCCATTATCGCTTCAATACTACCAATCTGCACTTATTCCCCACCCAATATGTCAGCATATAATATCACTTAGTGCTAAAGCAAGAGAAGTCCGTCAAAAAGTGGTAGCAGTGCAAGAGTTGTATAGCCACTAGCAATGGTNGTCAGCTTCTAATATCACTTTAGTGCTAAAGCAAGAGAAGTCCGTCAAAAAGTGGGAGCAGTGCAAGAGTTGTATAGCCACTAGCAATGGTTTCAATTGCTGCTCCGAACAATGTTAAAAAAATTAGTTCAGTGATTATAAGCATAAACATGTGATAATATTGGCCGTTCGATTAACATGCCATGATTCCTAGCGAGCATAAGTAAAAGCTGGGGCCCAGATTTTGATCAAAGGGGAAAACAAAAGGTGGAATCAAGAGCCGGGGAGAGAGCAAGTAACGTGGTAAAGAAGGTGCACCCTCCAAGGAATCGCTTTAATTTTCGTTTATTTATTACATACATACCGCTCAATGATTATGTATTTACATATCTGACACTGGGATTTTAATTTCTATATATATATATATATATAGATAGATACATACATACATACCACCTTTGCTGCACATGAAATTGTCTGTTAACATTTTTAAAGTTTTATAAGTGGTATATTTTATGTGAGGTGAAAGATTTGGATGGTATAAATGTAAAATGTAAAAAAAGATTTAGGTTTTAGATATGTAAATACATAGGAATTGAGTGGTATTTGTGCCCCTTTATTTTATTTTATTTTTTTTAGCAAGATTTACATGCATTTTACTTAATTGCTATGTTTTTACACATCAAAATACAGAGCAAACACCTAAATTTAAATTTATTTACATATATGCAAGCTTATTATTAATGGAAAAGTTGTATTTCACTTTTTTTAAATTTAAATATTGCCATTTATAGCTGATGTGAAAGATTTGGGTGTTATGAATGTAAAAAGTTAAATTTTAGGTTTTAGATAATTAGGTGGCCAAATTGCACGGGATGGGTGCGAAATTGTCTTTCTGGAGAATTTCTATAGATTTGTTCAGGTTTGTTTAGAGTTTATATGTTTATTTTTGAGTTTATGCTAATTGAGTTTTAAAAGGTTATTTTGTGTATAATATGTTAAAAGATATAAAATTTGTATATAAATAATATTTTCATATATTGTTTATAGTAATATCACTTCAATTAGAATAGGATGATAAAAAATTTCGATTTTTGACAATGGTTTGCTATCTTCTTAATATTTGAACGGTGTCAAATACACTTTTTCATAAAAAAAATGCATTCTATATATGTTTGAATAGCAAATTTAAATAGCCGAAAATTTTCATAAAATGCGCGTAATGGTAATTTTAAAGTGTATTCTGCAAAAAATTTTTATAAGAATAAATATTGCGTCCGGACTCCAGACGTAGAGATACATCCGGAGTTCAATGAAATCACGCTACTTGAAGGTGATATACATATATATATATATATATATATATATATATATATATANCTGAAAGATTTGGATAGTATGAATGTAAAATGTAAAAAAAAAAATAGGTTTTAGATATTTAAATAGATAGGAATTGGGTGTTATGTGTGCCCCTTTATTTTATTTTATTTTATTTAGCAAGATTTACATACATATCACTTAATTGCTATGTATTTACATATCAAAATACATAGCAAACACCTAAATTTAAATTTATTTACATATATGCAATCTTATTTATTTATGGAAAAGTTGTATTTAACTTTTTTAAAATTTAAATATTGGCATTTATAGCTGATGTGAAAGATTCGGGTGTTATAAATGTAAAAAGTTAAATTTTAGGTTTTAGATAATTAGGTGGCCAAATTGCACGGGAAGGGTGCGAAATTGTCTTTCTGGAGAATTTCTATGGATTTGTTCAGGTTTAGGGTTTAGAGTTTATATGTTAATTTTTGAGTTTATGCTAAATGAATTTTAAAAGGTTAATTTGTGTATAATATGTTAAAAGATATAAAATTTGTATATAAATAGTATTTTCATATATTGTTTATGGTAATATCACTTCAATTAGAATAGGATGATAAAAAAAATTTGATTTTTGACAATGGTTTGCTATCTTCTTAATGTTTGAACTGTGTCAAATACGCTTTTTCATGAAAAAATGCACTATATATATGTTTGAATAGCAAATTTAAATAGCCGAAAATTTTCATAAAATTTGCGTTATGGTAATTTTAAATTGTATTCTGCAAAAACTTTTATGGGAACAAATAATACGTCCGGACTCCAGGCGTGGAGATATATGCGAAGTTCAATGAAATTACGCCACTTGGAGGTGATAGAAAATATTTTTTTTTGTTTTAGCACAGGGGAATATTCTTCATGTGCTATTCCGTATTATTCAAGTGTTATTGTGATAGTATTCATATATTATCGTGTTCTGAAAATATTTTCGGTATTATAATAACACAATAATAAATTAATATCATCACAATAATAACTGAATAACGCAGAATGATATGAGAGAAATACGCCTCTGGGTTACCGGGTTGGATCACAAGAAAATGAGTTTTTTTTCCTGTCAGCTCCACCTAGAGATGATTTTTTTGGACTTCAGACGTTCCAGACGTAATAATTTTTCAATTTATGGTGTTAATATATTAAATTTTTTAATAAATATTAATAAACAAAGAAAACCAATCACAAAAATCCCTTTGCTCTTGAAGTCCGACTGCTCAATATGCTAAGAAGCCGAATTTATGCCGCCTGCCACTCCTTAAACCGAAGAAATCCGCTGAATCGCGAGNATTAGAACATGAGAATATTTCTTCTGTGTTATTTAGATGTTATTGTAGTAGTATTCATATATTATTGTGTTCTGAAAATATTTTTGGTGCTATAATAACACATCAATATCACCATAATAATACCTGAATAAGGCAAAATAATACGAGAGAAATATTCTCTTAAGTAATCGGCCACAAGAAAACAAGTTTTTTCTCTCCACGCGGAGGTGGTTTTTAGGACTCTAGACGTTCGTGTCGTAAAAATTTTCAATTTATGGTGTTAATATATTAAATTGTTTTAATAAATATTAATAAACAAAGAAAACCAATCACAAAAATCGCTTCGCTCTTGAAGTCCGACTACTCAATATGCTAAGAAGCCGAATTTATGCCGCCTGCCACTCCTTAAACCGAAGANGGGGTCCCCCACAACTTTTATACTTAATTTCTCATTCTTTGTCTTCCAATCCTTTCGCTCGACTGTAATGGGTCCCAAGTATTTTCCGGTTCTTTTTGGCATTGTTCCGACAGCCGATCCATCCTTCCTAATAGATAAGGGGTTGAAAGACCTCTAGGATAGTCAGATTCTCGGATTATACTACACAAGATGTCGGCCGAGAGGCGACCGACAAAAAATATTAGCCCTAATTTGGTGTTCTACCAGGATCAGTTTAGGCGCGGTCTCTGCTACCCTTATAGCCATAGCTCAGAAGTGTCTTCACCAAATACGGTGTTATCCCGGCCCAAGTCCTGCTAAACTCCATTGCAACCATTGTGACTTTTGTCATATTTTGCCACTGCTTCAGCATCTCCTGGTCGACCGACATTTTCATCCATTACTTCTCCTTCAAGGTCGACAAAGAGGGGTTTGTCATGATTTCGCCCAGGCGAAAGCTTCGCTTGCTTGGTGTTTGAACAAGATTAAGGACTGGCGGAAGACGTTATTAATCGACTCTACATCAAGCCACTAGGAAATTGCTACCCGTCTGCGAGATGTGGTAGGTAATAAGTAGAAAGCCTTATCGGCCCATCTGCAGCCCGTCCAGGAGGTGCTAAAAGGGAGTCTGATGTTGGTTCCCCAGTATACCACGAAACAAACAGTGAGTTGGGTGATGGATGGGAAAATAACCCCGGGCGGGTTTCAGACGCATAAACGGTTAACCTTTTCAAATCTTGTAAGGCCCGTGGTGCCTTTAGTGGCAAGGCCAGTTTGAAGTAGTCAGTATTTTGGGTGGCCTGGACTATTTCGGCCATCGACATCTTGAGGGGTGTCAAACGTTGCATTTTCCTATAAACATGCGATTTCTCATAATATTGAGTCGATCGTTGATCGGAGCGCTGCTTTCGGTCATGCTTGCTTCCGTCGTTCCTTTGCTGATCACGGGACCAAGAGATGTTGTTTTGGTGACCACCAGACTAATTGTTCTTCGCCCTCGCCCCCCTTTTTTTGCTTCTTTGATGGGTGGTTGGATGATTCAGATTTACCCTTCGGAGAGCTTTGGAGTTCTTCGGCAAGAATGTGCTCGTTCGTCATCTCCAATACTTCTACAAAAGTAGTAGGTTTAAACAGATTTAGATCATACCTGAATTGCTTGCTTCGAGCTCCTCGCTTCAAGCCTGTTCCGGATATTTTGGCTTCAGATTTCCGACTTCCAACATCTCGTTTTGGAAGCTGGTGATGTAGGCTCGTAGGCTCTCGTTTTCTCCCTACTTGATGTTGAGCAGGCTGTCCAAGCCTTTCCTTTGCTTATGCACGTTTGAGAAGTCCGAAATGAAGGGTCTCTTAAACTCGTAGTTACTTGGGATAGTTTCGGTCGATAGATTGTTGAACCACAGAAGGACCAACTTATTCAGGGAGGTTAAGAAGAGACGACACATTATTGGGTTGTCAATCTGGAACAGACCGACGGATGATTCGAACGATGCGATGTGGTTGATAGGGCCTTCCCTCTCTTTGTAAGAATCCAAGTGAGGGATCCTTAGTTTGGGCGGAGGTATCGTCTCTTTGATTNATCAGCATCTAATATCACTTTAGTGCTAAAGCAAGAGAAGTCCGTCAAAAAGTGGTAGCAGTGCAAGAGTTGTATAGCCACTAGCAATGG
>JXCR01103196.1:1667-23807 GCA_002079205.1 Phalaenopsis hybrid cultivar
CCTCAAACCCTTGACTTTGTATGATTTTCTTTTTGTCCCTCCAGGGTCTTATGAATATAATGATTGTGATTTTAGCTACGTTTTAACTATTTCTAGTGATAACGTAACTGATTATGACCAATCTAGCTCCGATCTTGATCCCCAAAACGATCCCCAATAACGAGGAGCCAATTCTTGAGCATCACAGTACACCGCTTAACATCAACTTAGATCTTTCCGACAAAGAGGAAGAGACACCGGAAGATTCAATAATGATATCTCAAGAATAAGAAATCATAGAAGTTAACTTAAGGAGCGGAAAAGTGTTACCACCAAGAACAGATCCAACAGATAAAGGAAAGCAGATAATGACTGGAGCCTCTCTTAACTTGATGAGCCTAAAAACATTGGCATATTTGGATATTTAAGCTCAAGAGCTTACAACCGATAAGATGATGTTAAGAGGATTCAACCAAAAGGGAGAAAGAAAATCAATTAATTATGAAGGTTAGAGAACTCGTAACAACAACTAAATTTCATATCATCGACGTCGAGACCTCTTTTAACACTCTACTGAGTCGACCATGGATTCATGAGCACAATATGGTTCCATCATCTCTACACCAATGCATAAAATACCGCAAAGATGGTCAAGAAAATTGCATCAAATGAGACCTACAACCATTTTCAGTGCATGAAGTTGGTATCCACGAAGATGCTGCCTACTACGCGCCTCCAAAAAGGACTGTCTTCTATCGTGAAGTTATCATAAACAAAGATGAAGATTCAAAAGAATTACAAAGAGAAGGCCATTTAACTCCGCTTCAGCGATCTTCCACCACTCCCTTACAACGAGTTGGTGAAAGTTCTTTTAGTTCGCGCACCTGAGGTTGAGGCCAAGAACGTGGATGAGGAAGGATCAACTTAATCATTGAATGGAATAGGCCAACCATCAACGTTGGTGAGGAAGACAGTTCTGAAGATGAGATAATGATGACAAGACGGAAGAGACCTCAGTATGAGATATCTCTAGAAGATATATAGAAGAAGGAATATGAAACAATGTATGATCGGATAAACCACTATGTGAATGCTATGACCCTCACTCCGATACCTCAAACAAAAGGTCGAGAGTTTAGAGGTTAAGGAAGTTCGTAGTGTTGGTTTAAAGCCGATCAAATTTTACCATGCTTCTACCTCTACTGAGCTTGAAAAACATGTAAATTTGGATGATTCTAATGAATTAATGGAAATGCCTTTTGTTTACTTCTCGCCTTGTGTTCAAAAGTTAATTCAACAGGGACACTTACCAAAACAACTATCTTTTGGTTACTTCTCGCCTTGTGTTCAAAAGTTAATTCAACAGGGACACTTACCAAAAGGTACTTTGTGTTTAAAAGTTAATTCAATAGGGACACTTACCAAAACAAATGGTAAAAGATAAATTTTAACTTTTTGAAATATTATGGAATGGTAAAAGTCCAACTCCAAATTCAAAAGTGCGTTTCAGATTTGGTATAGTTGGACCAGTCGATGATTCTAAATTTTACATGATTATTACTGGTAAGTCAAAAGAGGATTGCTTCGATATTGAGGATGACTCTACTGATCAACTAATAGAAGATGCTCCACCAGAATTTGAAGAAGAAATTAAATCTACCATTGATGAATTGAAAGAGATTAACCTCAGGACTGAAGAACAACCCCGACCTACATTTATAAGTGGATGAATTGAAAGAGATTAACCTCGGGACTGAAGAACGACCCCGACCTACATTTATAAGTTCTCTACTCAATGACAAAGAATCTTCAGAATTGATCAAGCTATTAACAGAATTCAAATATTGCTTTGCATGGAGCTGCGATGAAATGCCAGGACTTTCCGCAGAAGTTGCAGTCCATAAACTCGAGGAGGACAAGAATATAACTCTAGTAAAATAAGCTCCCAGAAGAATGCGCTTCAAAATAGAACAGCAAGTCATCGCCGAGGTGAAGAAATTAATAGATGCCAACTTTATAAAAGAAGAGAAATACCCCACATGGCTAGCTAACATTGTACCTGTTAAGAAGAAAAATAGACAGATCCGTGTTTTTATCGACTTCAGAGATTTGAACAAAGCATGCCCAAAGGACGAGTTTCCACTACCAATTCTAGAAATGATGGTGGATATCGCTTTAACACATGAAATTTTCTCCTTCATGGAAGGATCATCATGACACAACCAAATCAAGATGGCTCCTGACGATGCAGTAATTATAGCCTTCAGAACACCGATTGGATCTGCTACACAGTGACGTCGTTCGGCCTAAAGAATGCTGGAGCAACATATCAACGCGCAATGATGAAGAATTTTGACGACCTTATTCATAACCAAGTAGAATGCTACGTGGATGATTTGGTCATCAAAAGTGAACAAAAATAGACCATTTGTACAATTTGAGGATCATGTTTGAACGATTACGATGATATGACCTAAAAATGAATCCCTTAAAGTGCGCATTTGGCGTTACTTCAGGAAAATTTATGAGATTCGTTGTCTGTCATTGGGGAATCAAGATCGACCTAGATAAAATTAAAGCTAGTTTGGAAATGCCTCCTCCTAAAACCTTGAAACAACTAAGTTCCTTTCAAGGGAAGTTAACATATCTGAGGCACTTTATTTATAATCTCTCAGGTAGGTGTCAGCCTTTCTTGGCATTAGTTAAAAATGACACCAAATTTATTTGGGAAGAGAAATGCGAGCTGGCTTTCAAGGATGTTAAACAATATTTAATGACACCTCCTGTCTTGGTAGCCCCTATCCCAGGGAAACCGTTGATACTTTATACCGTGACCTTAGATGACTCTTTTGGAGCTCTCTTAGCCCAAGTCAATGATGAGGGTAAAGAAAATGTACTCTAGTGCTCGAGTCGTTGCCTAATTCCGACAGAGATAAGATATCCACCAATTGAGAAGCATTGTCTGACATTGATTTTCGCTGATCAAAAGCTTAGAGATTACATACTTTCTCATAATATTACCCTAATCTCAAAAGTTAATCCATTGCAATATCGATGACTCGACCATCACTCTCCGGACGTCTAGCAAGATGGTCAATGATCTTATTGCAATTTGATATAACTTTTGTTCCCCTCCGTGCTATCAAGGGACATATACTAGCAGACTTTCTCGTTGCACACCCACTGCCAGCTAGGTCCTCTCTCAATGACGAGTTACCAGACAAGCAAATACTACAAATGGAATTCTCCAGTGCGCAACGCTGAGAGATGTACTTCAACGGTGCTTTGTCAGCCAGGAAAGACAAAGGATCAGACACAATTATACCAGGCAAAACAGGGATTAGTTTGATCTTTATCACACCAGATAAGGGTATGTTGAGGTTCTCATACCACCTGACGAAGCCTTGCACCAACAATGAAGCAGAATATGAAGCTTTAATCACCATGTTGGGAATGACAATCTCAATGGATATAACAAACATTGCCATCTATGGAAACTCACAACTCGTCATCCAGCAAGTTGTCAGACAATACAAAATTTTGAAACCAAGATTAGCAGAATACCATTAGTACACGATGAAGCTCCTGGAGCAGATTCCTGATGTAACTTTCTACCAGATTCCTATGGGAGATAATGCCCATGCCGATGCTCTAGCAAAAATTGCTAAGGAAATGACATGTCTCCAAGAGAATTCCAATGAAATCACAGTGCAAGAAAAATAAGTATTGTCTTAGATCAACCTCGAAACTCTACACAAGCTTGGAAAAGAAGAAGCAATAAATACAGTTGCAAACATCAATGAAGATTGGCGTAAGCCATTAATAGAATATTTGCATACTTGAAAGCTGTAAGAAGACAAGTCTGAGGCACACCATATCACAAGAAGGGCCATGCCTTACGCCCTGGTGGGAAACATTTTCTACAGAAGATCATTCGACCAAATGTGGCTATGGTGTTTGAGAAGAGCCGAAGCACAAAATATTGTCAAAGAGGTACATGCCGAATTGTGTGGCGCTCACTAGTCAGGGCCGAAAATGAAAATGAAGACCAAAAGACTCGGGTATTATTGGCCAGCGATGATGTCCGACTGTATGGATACAACCAGAAAATGTCACCAATGCTAAGTACATGGGGTGGTCTTACACCAGCCTCCGAATGTGCTACACCCAACTGCTGCCTCGTGGCCATTGGAGTGTTGAGGCACAAACATAATAGGTTTGATAGACCCTCCATCTTCCAAAGGACACAGGTTTATGCTTACCGCTACAGAATACTACTCCAAATATGCAGAGGCAGTACCATTACGTGAGGTTACGACACAACACTTTCTTCAATTTTTCAAAAGCCAAATTGTCTACCATTTTGGAGTTTCGCGAAGAATAATTTCCGACAATGGGACAGCTTTCAGAAGCACAAAGATCAACAATTTTGTCAAAAGACATTGGATAGATTGGAGATACTCTACGATTTACTATCCAAGAGCAAATGGTCTGGTTGAAGCCTTCAACAAAACATTGGTACAAATTTTGAAGAAAACACTGGATGAAAATAAAAGAGATTGGCACAACAAATTATTAGAAGCCTTGTGGGCATACCAGACGACTTTCAGGACTGCCACTCAGTGTACACCTTATATGCTCGTGTACGGGTCCGAGGCCGTGCTACCGCTAGAAATCCAGACACCATCTCTTAGAGTTGTTATTGCCAACCAACTCACAATGAGAGAAAGTGCAAAACTCAGACTTGAAGAACTGGAGAGTGTTGAGGGAAAACGACTAGAAGCACAACAACATTTGGAGCTTTACCAAGCGAAGATGATACAAGACCATAACAAATTGGTCCGCCCAAGGACATTCGAAGTTGGTGACCTCGTACTTGTGCTCAAAAGGCCTATTCTTGCACGCTGCAAAATAGGTGGAAAATTTGAGCCAACTTGGGTGGGACCATTTGTCATTGAAAAGGTCTACACAGGAGGAGCCTACCAGTTAGTGGACTTCCAAGGCGAAAGACCCATGTAACCAATAAATGGACGATATCTGAAAACCTATTACGCAATCTGATGCCTCTTGCCTTCACTTTCTTTGAAACTTTGAAAATTTGATTATTTTGGGGTTATCTATGTGGTCAAATGTCTATGACCGTGTCCAAATTTTGTAATTAACCTCAATATAATAAAAATTTTGAGAAAAAAATTTCTCCTTTCCAATTTTGAGTATAATCTTCCACAAAAATTTAACAAAATTCATACATAAGTAAACAATTCATTTCATTAAAATAAGTTAAAATTTACTTCAATAAATACTTTGTTTTATTCTTATTCATGCTCAGTTTTGGCCTACTGACATTTTACCTGTCGTCTGTAGAAAAATGTAGGGGCAGAAGATGATCTTTGCTTTCAAGGATGGTTGGAGCCTCGCACTAAATGAGGAGATGGAGCCGCAAGGTGGTACCATAGACTTCAAAATGGATTTTAACCAGGTTGACATGGACTACAAAGGTCCTCTCATGAATATAGTTAGTTGCAGAAAGAAAGAGGGATTGCCTTCATTGCTAAGGGTGATCGCCAAAGATAATGCGTCACACAAAGGCAAGAACGTGATAACAAAGCAAGATCCAATGGAAGGGCCCAACCGTCTGCCCTCCATGGTAGCTACACCAGCTGGAGGCCTAATAGCCGCCAATAACAAATGACTGCCAGGTGCTTCACTTCACAGGACACAATGCAGGAACGCCAGCCGCAAAAGCAGAGGGGTTTTCCACGACAAGAACGCAGACGCCAGAGAGAGACGAACAACTTACTCACCCCTATTTCTGAGGGGCATATTTATGATCAAGACATTAAAGAAACTTCTACTAACCTACCCACAATGAATGAAGAACCAGGGGTTGTGACAGAGCCAGAGACACTTTCAGCTTCAGATGTTTTATGCAAGGGTTGCCAGACGTGCAACGCTGAAATACCTGCAGGGACATCAGCCACAGGGGCATTTGTAGAATGCCCGAATTGCAATGTTCTACATTTACAACGTTTTAGTACATTAGGAGAGTATACCTCCTGCACCGATGGATCTTAGACTTCAGATTTTATGATGGATGAGCCATATGTCCCACTGGGGACAGATCAGTATGTACCATGGAGCCCAGGGCTGTACATCTCGCTAGATGCTGAGTCTCGTGTTCCAGATAAGTCAGCACAAGTTTGGGTTTCTGCCGATGTTTAGAGGGAGGAACGCCCACGACAGCTACCGAATCCTAGTAGGATGGAGTACTACAAAATAAGTAAAGTAAATAAAAGAGAATTTGAATTTTAAGAAGAAGTTCAGGGAAAATTCATCAACGTACTGGAGGGATTAGAACTGTATACCAGAGTCTTCTCAGAGACTGACAAACAAAGTATTCTTGACTGCATTTTCGACCTAAGGGACAGAGATCAAGTAGGTTTACTTATGGAAAGGACCTATTCCGAGCTGAGGAAATAGATGCGAGGAAAAGGGAGGATTACTATCCAGTGTGGCTGCCGCTACAACTTCACAAATGACAGACAGGGTAATCCGCCTGGGATCCTCAGAGACGATCAAGTATATCCACTACCACCAATGATAAAGTGGATGATCAAAAGAATGGTCAGATGGAGTATTCTGGCTTCTACCCGCATTCCAAATAGTTGTATTATTAACATCTACGACGAGGGTGATTGCATTCCTCCACACATCAGTCACAATGACTTCATGAGGCCTTTTTGTACAGTTTCATTCATGAGTAAAAATAACATCTTATTTGGGAAATAAATTGACATCATCGGCCCTGGTGAGTTCAGAGGCTCTGTGGAGATTCCCCTACCAATTGGCTCAGTGCTCGTTTGTAAAGGCAACAGTGCAGATGTCGCCAAACATTGCATTCTAGGGGTGCGACACCGTAGGGTGTCTATAACCTTCCATAAGATAGACGACAACAAAATACCATATGGATTCCAGCCAGACCCGAAACTGGAAGAGCTACTGTCGTGCGTGTTATGAGAGGGTTGTACCTCTAAGTACAGGCGAAGGGAAATCTTATCCTGGAGCATGGCTTAGAAGGTCTGCTCGATCAGAAGCTCGTCGAACCTGATACAGGGGGTCGGAGGTTTCACTTTCCTTTTTATTATAGCAACATGATATGTATCTGATATATTCAACCTACAATGTGTTCATGACATGAGATGATTTGGATGTACTTCAACATGGACTATATATTGTACCTTTTTCTTACATTAACCTATGTTTTATCTGTGACATCTTTATTGGAGCAAATTAATGGAAATATCTCTCAGAAATGTGCCTTTTTGTCAGTTGCCATTTTGTGCGATGGATGGAAGCCACGAACCATGCGTTGGTTCAGAATTTCAATGAATGAAGAACAAAACAACAAATCTTTAATAATAAATAAAATTCAAATAAAAATAATCACAAATGAATAAATAACAAAACAAATTTCTTTTGAAAATCAACCAGCTAAAATTAAAATTTTAAAGACATTTTGAAAAATTAAAATAAAAACAACAGGAAAAGGAAATGAATCTGTTGAGTGGATTCTCTTTTTTTTGAAGTTTCTTACTCTTTGTGCGTGCAACACAACCATCTTTATCTGCATTAACTTTCTTCACATCCCCATGAAATTTCACAATCTGCAAAAAATCCCACAAAAGTCTACAAATCTTCTTCAACAAAATCAACCTTTTCACATGACACATTTCTGCAAATTCAACATCACAAACTCTCTACACTATTTTCATATGACTCTTGGATTCAATACCCAAATTTTGATTACCCATCTTTGAGATTGGTATAGGACCCCCATTAATGGAACATGTCATCCTATTCTTAATCTTCGAGGTCGGTCCCTGGCTTCCGACTCTCCTTTCAAAAATGATAACTAAAATTCAATTCTCATTTCCGAATCAGTACCAAAATTTCGATTCCTTCACATATTTTCATATTATATTCACATATTCCCCACAAATTCACATGTGTAAATTTGCATATTTTCTGCATAAGGACACACATATTTTTTTGTTATCTTCTAAAGTTGGATGTGAGTCTTGGTGCTTTCCTTCTCAATGTAACAAACATATTTCCTTGTCACCGTTTGGGTTGGATGTGAGTCCTGGTGCTNATTTCTTCACATCCCCATGAAATTTCACATTCTGCACAAAACCCCACAAAAGTCTACAAATCTTCTTCAACAAAATCAACCTTTCCACATGACACATTTCTGCAAATTCAACATCACAAACTCTCTACACTGTTTTCATATGACTCTTAGATTCAATACCAAAATTTTGATTCCCCATCTTCGAGATTGGTATAAGACCCCCATTAATGGAACATGTCATCCTATTCTTAATCTTTGAGGTCAGTCCCTGACTTCCGACTCTCCTTTCAAAAATGATAACTAAAATTCAATTCTCATTTCTGAATCAATACCTAAATTTTGATTCCTTCACATATTTTCATATTATTATCACATATTCCTCACAAATTCACATGTGTGAATTTGCATATTTTCTGCATAAGGACACACATATTTTCTTGTTACATTCTAAAGTTGGATGTGAGTCTTGATGCTTTCCTTCTCAATGTAACAAACATATTTCCTTGTCACTGTTTGGGTTGTATGTGAGTCTTGTTGCTTTCCTTCCTAATGTGACACATATATTTTCTCGTTACCTCTTGAGCTGGATATGAATCCTGGTGCTTTCCTTCTCAATGTAACAATAATATTTCCTTATCACCGTTTGGGTTGGATGTGAGTCCTGGTGCTTTCCTTCCTAACGTGACACCTATATTTTCTAGTTACCTTTTGAGTTGGATGTGAGTCCTGGTGCTTTCCTTCTCAATGTAACAACCATATTTCCTTGTCACCGTTTGGGTTGGATGTGAGTCCTGGTGCTTACCTTCCTAAGATTCATATATTTTCTCGTTACCTCTTGAGTTGGATGTGAGTCCTGGTGCTTTCCTTCTCAATGTAACAAACATATTTCCTTGTCACCGTTTGGGTTGGATGTGAGTCTTGGTGCTTTCCTTCCTAACGTGACGCATATATTTTCTCGTTACCTCTTGAGTTGGATGTGAGTCATGGTGCTTTCCTTGTCAATGTAACAAAAACATNCTGGTGCTTTCCTTCCTAATGTGACGCATATATTTTCTCGTTACCACTTGAGCTGGATATGAGTCCTGGTGCTTTCCTTCTCAATGTAACAAAAATATTTCCTTATCACCGTTTGGGTTGGATGTGAATCCTAGTGCTTTCCTTCCTAACGTGACACCTATATTTTCTAGTTATCTCTTGAGTTGGATGTGAGTCCTGATGCTTTCCTTCTCAATGTAACAACAATATTTCCTTGTCACCGTTTGGGTTGGATGCGAGTCTTGGTGCTTACCTTCCTAAGATTCATATATTTTCTCATTACCTCTTGAGTTGGATGTGAGTCCTGGTGCTTTCCTTCTTAATGTAACAAACATATTTCCTTGTCACCGTTTGGGTTGGATGTGAGTCCTGATGCTTTCCTTCCTAACGTGACACATATATTTTCTCGTTACCTCTTGAGTTGGATGTGAGTCATGGTGCTTTCCTTGTCAATGTAACAAAAACATATTTCCTTGTCACCGTTTGGGTTGTATGTGAGTCCTGGTGCTTTCCTTCCAAACGTGATGTATAAATTTCTCTTGTCACCTCTTGGGTTGGATGTGAGTCCTAGTGCATTCCTTCCTAACGTGACACACATATTTACTTGTTACCTCTTGAGTTGAATGTGAGTCCTAGTGCTTTCCTTCTCAATGTAGCACATATATTTTCTTGTCACCTCTTAGGTTGGATGCGAGTCCTTGTGCTTTCCTTCGTAACGTGATGCATATATTTTCTTGTTACCTCTTGCGTTGGATGTGAGTCCTACTGCTTTCCTTCTCAATGTAGCACATATATTTTCTTGTCACCTCTTGGGTTGGATGTGAGTCCTAGTGCTTTCCTTCGTAACGTGACACACATACTTTCTTATTACCTCTTAAGTTAGATGTGAGTCATAGTGCTTTCCTTCTTAATGTAGCACATATATTCTCTTGTCACCTCTTGGGTTGGAGGTGCGTCCTAGTGCTTTCCTTCCTAACGTGACATATACATTCTCCCTGCCATATGTCAGTTTGAATATAACTCCCCAGTGGTAACTCAAACTGGTACAGTCCCTTCTTTCTGGAGACATATCCTTAATGGTTGTCATCTTCTACACTGTTGTTACCCTTTTGAGTCGGATGTGAGCCTCTGTGCTTTCCATCTCGATTTGGTCCTCCCACACAATCTTATTCTCATTTTTTGAAATCAGTATTAAGAACACCTTAAATGGATTATGGCATATGATTCATACTTTGGGATTAATATTCAAATTTCAATTCCCACCTTGGGGTCAGCACTTACATACTGATTCCCATCCTTTATAAATACCTGAAATTTCATAACTTAAAATCCACTCTCCGATCCCCAGTGAGAGTCCCTACTCGTTGATTTCAATCAGACGAACACCTGCTAAATCCCCAGTAGAAAAAAATCACATACACAACCCTACACATACTTCCAGGTCTGTTAACTTAGGAGTTTGTATTAGATTTTATCGATCTCGTCAGTCAACTCCAATACTCACGTTGTGCTTGCCTAACACACCACACCTATTAGGGGTCCATTTGTTGACCTAACTTTTGATTGAGGTTTAGTTTTTCCTCTTTAGTAGCCTAAGGTATAGCCATAAGATTTTCCTATTACTATTATTAGAAAACTAGACAAGGAAACCTCACCATTAGAAAATCTACACTCTTCTTTACTCAACTTAAAGTTCCACATATTGGTCATAACCTCTAGCACTTAGTAGGTGGGGTCATTATGGGGGAACTAAAGGAGACTCACCCTTAGGACTGCTAGACCTTAGAGTTGACCCTGGGTGTTGGTCTAGGGCCAAGACACTCACTTGCAATCACTTACACTCACAATCACTCACCACCCTAAACCCTGAATTGCTAGGTTCTGGTCCCTTGATACTTTTGGGAGACTCCTATAGGTGGTCCCCTAAACCCACTAGCCCTAGGCTAGGGTTTGGTTAAGACCACTACATAGAGGACCAAAAATGGGATTTCCATTGGTCCATGGCTTATTTAGGGTGGTTGGCACTCCAACTCTACCAAGATACCCAACCTAGCCTTTTGCCCCTAAACTTCCCCAAATTACCTAGAGACCATTGAGACCCTAAATTTGGCCAAAATTTCCAAATCTACCCAAACTACCCAAAATCACCAAAATTACCAAAATACACCTCCTTACCCAAAAATTCTAAAAACTTAAAAAAAAAAATCCCAAAAATTCCCAATTTCATTTTTCTCAACTACCACATGACCCAATTTGGCCAATTTAACCATCTTTGATCAAAACCCCTAAATTACCCTTTAAAGGCCCATATTTTTCCCAAATTACCTCAAATTTCCATTCAATTGGTCTCAATTCACCCCAATTTCAATTATAAATTCAAATTCACTTTTGATATGAACAATCTAGTCCAAATCCAAGCTCAATTGGCCCATAATTTGAACCTAATTTTGAGCTAAACCAAAAACCCAATTTTGGCCCTATGACTTGGTTCCACAAAATTGAACCCAAGGCTTACTCAATTTGCCACAATTGGTGTTGAAAACCATCATAGCATTCTCATACATGAAACTTGAGCTTCAATTGGCCTTGGTGAGACCGCAATTTCATTTGATTTCAACCTAAGTCCAGAGCCCAAAATTTACCCAAAATTGACCATATCTTAAAATCTCACCAAATTGAGAGCCTTAATCCCAAAATTTCCACTCCATCCCTTCATGAAAAAACTTCAAAACATCTCCTTGATCATCTGGACCATTCAATTTGGACTTAACCCAAGGTTAGCCCAACCTAGACCCATGTCTAACCCAACATGCCCAAATTGGCCAAATTTCAAAAANAAGTTAGATGTGAGTCATAGTGCTTTCCTTCTTAATGTAGCACATATATTCTCTTGTCAACTCTTGGGTTGGAGGTGAGTCCCAGTGCTTTCCTTCCTAACGTGACATATACATTCTCCCTGCCATATGTCAGTTCGAATAAAACTCCCCAGTGGTAACTCAAACTGGTACAGTCCTTTCTTTCTGGAGACATATCCTTAATGGTTGTCATCTTCTATACTGTTGTTACCCTTTTGAGTCGGATGTGAGCCTCTGTGTTTTTCATCTCGATTTGGTCCTCCCACACAATCTTATTCTCATTTTTTGAAATCAGTTTTAAGAACACCTTAAATGGATTATGGCATATGATTCATACATTGGGATTGATACTCAAATTTCAATTCCCACCTTGGGGTCAGCACTTACATACTGATTCCCATCCTTTATAAATACCTGAAATTTCATAACTCAAAATCCACTCTCCGGTCCCAAGTGAGAGTCCCTACTCTTTGATTTCAATTAGACGATCACCTGCTAAATCCCCAGTAGAAACAAATCACATACACAACCCTACACATACTTCCAGGTCTATTGACTTAGGAGTTTGTATTAGATTTTATTGATCTCGTCAGTCAACTCCAATATGCACGGTGTGCTTGCCCAACACACCACACCTATTGGGGGTCCATTTGTTGACCTAACTTTTGGTTGAGGTTTAGTTTTTCCTCTTTAGTAGCCTAAGGTATAGCCATAAGACTTTCCTATTGACTATTCTTAGAAAAATAGACAAGGAAACGTCACCATTATAAAATCTACACTCTTCTTTACTCAACTTAAAGTTCCACATATTGGTCATAATCTCTAGCACTTAGTAGGTGGGGTCATTATGGGGGAACTAAAGGAGAGTCGCCCTTAGGACTGCTAGACCTTAGGGTTGACCCTGGGTGTTGGTCTAGAGCCAAGACACTCACTTGCAATCACTTACACTCACAATCACTCACCACCCTAAACCCAGAATTGCTAGGTTCTGGTCCCTTGATACTTTTGGGAGACTCCTATAGGTGGTCCCCTAAATCCACTAGCCCTAGGCTAGGGTTTGGCTAAGACCACTACATAGAGGACCAAAAATGGGGTTTCCATTGGTCCATGGCTTATTTAGGGTGGTTGGCACTCCAACTCTACCAAGATACCCAACCTAGCCTTTTGCCCCTAAACTCCCCCAAATTACCTAGATACCATTGAGACCCCAAATTTGGCCAAAATTTCCAAATCTACCCAAACTACCCAAAGTCACCAAAATTGGCCAAATTACCAAAATACACCTCCTTACCCCAAAATTCTAAAAACTTCAAAAAAATCCCAAAAATTCCCAATTTCATTTTTCTCAACTACCACATGACCCAATTTGGCCAATTTAACCATCTTTGATCAAAACCCCTAAATTACCCTTTAAAGGCCCATATTTTCCCCAAATTACCTCAAATGTCCATACAATTGGTCTCAATTCACCCCAATTTCAATTATAAATTCAAATTCACTTTTAATATGACCAATCTAGTCCAAATCCAAGCTCAATTGGTCAATAATTTGAACCTAATTTTGAGCTAAACCAAAAACCCAATTTTGGCCCTATGACTTGGTTCCACAAAATTGAACCCATAGCCTACTCAATTTGCCACAATTGGTGTTAAAAACCATCATAACATCCCCATACATCAAACTTGACCTTCAATTGGCCTTGGTGAGACCACAATTTCATTTGATTTCAACCTAAGTCCAAAAGCCCCAAATTTACCCAAAATTGACCATATCTTAAAATCTCACCAAATTGAGAGCCTTAACCCCAAAATTTCCACTCCATCCCTTCATGAAAAAACTTCAAAACATCTCCCTTGATCATCTGGACCATTTAATTTGGACTTAGCCCAAGGTTAGCCCAACCTAGACCCATGTCTAACCCAACATGCCCGAATTGGCCAAATTTCAAAAATCCCTCAAATTGACCTACCAATTGAACTCAAAATCACTTAAAACCTTCACAAAAAATCTTCATAACAATCATATACACAATATTAATCAATCAATTGGGTAAATTAACATGGCTAACCTATCCCAAAACCAAACTTTGATCACTTGAACCCACATTGAACCTTTGCATTAAAGATGGCCTAACTACCCCGAAGTCATCAAATTAACTCCACCTTAGCCATTAGTTACACCCTAAGACTGAGCCTAAACCAATCTAACCACCTAAACTAAGCCATAGACCAAAAGTCCCCCAAATTAATGGATCTTATTTCCAAAAATGCACATGCTTAAGATACCCTTACCAAAACTAAACTCCATTGCNTTGCATTAAAGATGGCCAAACTACCCTGAAGTCATCAAATTAACTCCACCTTAGCCATTAGTTACTCCCTAAGACTGAGTCAAAACCCATCTAACCACCTAAACTAAGCCATGTTCCAAAAGTCCCCCAAATTAATGGATCTTATTTCCAAAAATGCACATGCTTAAGATACCTTTACCAAAACTAAACTCCATTGCATTAAATTGCTTTGATAAATTCCCCTAGATGCCCTGAGCACCTAGCCACCTCCCCCTTCTAAGGCCGACCGGCCTAGTCATTGGAGAAGTTCAAAACCAAGAGCCACCCCCATGAAACTTCACCCAAATCAAACCTAGAGGCCAACTTAGCCAAATTAAATTGTAGAGCTCCTCTGCCCTCCACCTANTCCATTGCATTAAATTGCTTTGATAAATTCCCCTGGATGCCCTGAGCACCTAGCCACCTCCCCTTTCCAAGGCCGACCGGCCTAGTCGCTAGAGAAGCTCAAAACTGAGAGCCACCCCCATGGAAATTCACCCAAATCAAACTTTGGGGCCAACTTAGCCAAATTAAATTGTAGAGCTCCTCTGCCCTCCACCTAAGCAGTACAATGCCCCCCCTAATTGGCCATGACAGCCACCCCTTTGCCAATTTTATAAAAAGCACCTCCCATGGCCATGGAGGTGGGTGCTAAAAATTTCTTAGAGAGACCTCTCCAAATTGACCATAGAGCTTCCCTAAGATCCCCTTAGTGCATTTCAACTTTTTTCCCTCACAAATTTCCACTGCTGGAGTTCAATTTTAAGCTCAAGATCTTGCCGGAAACCAGGACAGAGCCCAATACACCTCCACAGTCCACCAAACTCAAATTAACTTCACCCACANTTTTTCCCTCACAAATTTCCACTGCTGGAGTTCAATTTTGAGCTCAAGATCTTGCCGGAAACCAGTACAGAGCCCAATACACCTCCACAGTCCACCAAACTCAAATTAACTTCACCCACACCTTCAAAACGGTGAAAGAAGCTTAAGCCCCATCAAATTTCCCTCTCACAGAGCCTCTACCATAGCTCTAGACTAACACCCAAATCTGGCTGTGATCAAAATCATACTTAGAAATTTCTCCAAGATCAGAGGCTCAATCCCTAGCCTCCTTGGACCCCAACGAACGTGCCGAGAACCTCTGATTGAAGCTTCACTTCTCAGAGCCAAGGTATAAAACTTCTCCTCCTCTCGAGTCTATTTTGATTCTCCATTTTAATTAGGCTTAATTTAATTGCATGATTACCATATAGATATGTTTGTCTCACTTAGACGAGTCCATAGGATCAAATATGAGGTGACTTGGTTGAGTCTAGGCTGAGATCTTAGGGTTATAGTGTGGACGGTCATAGGATCACTCTATCGGGGCCGATGACGGGGAGCCATCTGATCGTGCGTGTATCAGATAGATGGAGGAGATCAAGCTGGACAAGACTTCCTTACCTGAACCGCGGGCCGATTCAGCGCTAAGGTGGATGACAACGTCAAATAGGAGCGCGACACATGGAGCTTCAGAGCTGCCGTAGGTTGATGTGGCGCCCGCGCGTTTAAATAGATAAATAGGGATTTTAAAAAAATTATAAAATTATCCTTAGCTTTAAAAATCCATATCTTGTTGTTGAAAAATTACAAAAATAAAATAAAAATACCCTCTTGCTCAGTGAATAGAGGAGAACAATGTGGAAATGATTTGGAGTCCATTTAATTCATATTTTCTTTTTAATTAATTAAACACTTATTTGAAAATTTTGATTCTCCATGCATGTAAAAATATCACCATGACTTGAAATTTTTGTATGATGTTGCCTCTGTCTTAGGAAACATCCTCTGATTTTTCTAAAGTTAGAGGATGTCTCTAGACAGAGAATCATATTTTTCAAGTTTAGGAGCATTATTTGCTTAAAATAATCATGGAAATTAGCATGTTTTTTAGAAAAAACTCAAGAAAATTTTGGAAGGTTTATGATGACCAGAGAGCCTTTAGGAAAATTTATCATGAGCCAAGTCATTCAAAATACACCTAATCATTACAAACCCTAAATCACTAAAATGATTAATTTTGAAAAATACAAACAATAAAATGACCTGAGTTTTGATCTTCACTGCTGTTTAGGATCCATAGAACTCACCATAAAAATTCCAAAGTATTTTGAATTCATTTGATAACTTAAGTTGATTTTTAAAGATAAATAACATTTTTGGCACTTAAATGATTTTTAAAAATCAAAATGTAACTATAAAATTTATAAACACTTGTTTTTTTTTGAGTTCTCTGAGAATAGGGGTATTTTATAAAAAAAGTGGTATTTAAAATAAAAACTTGATTTTTGACCTATTTTAAATATTTAAGTAATTAAAAATCCATAAAAATCACAAAAATAATAAAATTCATGAAAATGTTCTAAATTGCTTTCTAAGTACTTAGAAATAATTTGAATATTTTTTCTAATTTTCTAAATAAAGATACTGAATTTCAAAGATTAAAAATAATTTTTTAAGGCTAAAAATGGGTTTTCACGAAGAATAATTCCAATAAATTAAATAAAACTCAAAAAAATATAAAATTTTCTCCTTTAAGTTTTCTGACTCTAGGGTGATTTTTAAAAAATATAAAACTTAATTTTCCTCATTTAAAATATTTTATATTTATAAAATTCCCCATAATTTAAAATAATTCTTAAAATTCAAATAAAATTCAAAAAATCCTGAAATTTGCTCCAAAGGCTTCTTGGGTCTAAGTTCACCTCTAGTAAGAGTTGCAAGGTGTTAGCATTTAGCTTGGTCAAGTTAGGAATTTTCTTTAAAAAATACTATTTTTGCATGAAAATAATTATATAAATTAGATTGAATTTTTAAAAATCACATTTTCTCCTCTAATATCTTAATTGACCCTTGAATAAGGTATAATAAAAATGTTAAAGTCATTTGTATTAAATTTGATGAATTATGAAGTGTTAGAGCCTTAAGGGCAAATGTGCAATTTTGGAAATTTAGCCTTAATNGACCTTAGGGTGATTTTTAAAAAATATAAAACTTAATTTTTCCCATTTAAAATATTTTATATTTATAAAATACCCCATAATTTAAAATAATTCTTAAGATTCAAATAAAATTCAAAAAATCCTGAAATTTGGTCCAAAGGCTTCTTGGGTCTAAGTTCACCTCTAGTAAGAGTTGCAAGGTGTTAGCATTTACCTTGGTCAAGTTAGGAATTTTCTTTAAAAAATACTCTTTTTGCATGAAAATAATTATATAAATTAGATTGAATTTTTAAAAATCACATTTTCTCCTCTAATATCTTAATTGACCCTTGAATGAGGTAGGATAAAAATTTTAAAGTCATTTGGATTAAATTTGATGAATTATGAAATGTTAGAGCCTTAAGGGCAAATGTGTAATTTTGGAAATTTAGCCTTAATTAACATTTAGGCTTAATTAAAGGAAGGAAATGGGCAACCTCTGATCTTAATTTGGATGTTTGAAACACAAGGGGTTAATTGGTAGAAACCAACCTCACTTTCTTAATTGAAAAGATAAGTTAATAAATTTCTAAATGTTTAAAATTTTGCAAGTTTATTAAAATAAAATGAACCCAGGACTTAGGGGTATAACTTTTGAAGTCAATAATTAATCAATTTAATCAAATGAAATTCAAATCATGAATTATGACCACCTAAAGCTTGATCTTTTCAAAACTAATTAAGACACTCACCTAGGTCTTAAGGGCTTAGTAGTGGTTTAGGCTAAATCAAGTTTCATTTAAATAAAGATTAGAAAAGTAAACATCATTTAAAATTAAAACATCTTTCAAACACTACAAGCCGAATTAGACCAAAATTTGGTTAAGTGGTCCAATAACACTAACTTGCCTTTTTAAGGGTCTTCACCCACATAATTTTCAAAATTAAATTACAGATGATAATTACCTTACTCTTAGGGATAATTGATACATCAATGCTTACTGAGCACTAAGGGTGTTTACAGGATGAATTATTAAGCAACATAATAAGTTTAAAAGAACTCTAGATTTTCCACCAGGTAGTGAGAGAGTAGCATAGACCTGCTTCTTTCTCTAGATCTGTTGGATACCTCAGAGATCTACTAAACTTAATATATTTTGCTTGACAAATCATCCTTAACTAAACTCCCAAGGACCCACCAAGATATGACCTAGGGTTAGATAGGTCGTCAAAATTTTACTTCCCTGCTTCANATTGTCTTTCTCGTACCTTCATATTGTACTTTTATACCTGTAAATTTGCATGCTAAACAACGATGCAACCCTGCATGAAAACTANCTTCATATTGTACTTTTATACCTGTAAATTTGCATGCTAAACAACGATGCAACCCTGCATGAAAACTAAAACTATCAGGATAGCCACAAAACCAAAACCAAAACCCAAAACTAAAACTAAAATCAACCAAGATAAAATTTACCCCCATAACAATTCAAAATATAAAACAACTAAAAATTTAATCACAAACATTACACAAAACTACAACTTCAACTAAATTAAGATGTCTTTGTCAGATGATCGGGAATTCCTTAGAGGAGGAAACCTACGGTTGCTAACAAGACTTCCCACGGTCTAAATGAAATTATGGAACTTATAAAGTTGAGTTTAATAAATTCATTTGGACTAAGTGAANTAACAATTCAAAATATAAAAGAACTAAAAATTTAATCACAAACATTACACAAAACTACAACTTCAACTAAATTAAGATGTCTCTATCAGATGATCGAGAATTTCTCAGAGGACGAAACCTACGGTTGCTAACGAAACTTCCCACGGTCTAAATGAAATTATGGAACTTATAAAGTTGAGTTTAATAAATTCATTTGGACTAAGTGAATCCAATAGAAAATGGTGGTACCGAAACGAGGGAATCGTAGGATCCTAATCGGTGTCGCTCTAAGCAACTTTAACATGCCCCCATAAAATTTAAAGAACTTTAACCATAAGGCCACCTGATTTGACATTATAACTTGACCCACTAGAAAACTCAAACTTGTCACGACAAGGAACTTGGAACTAGCGCGGTGGGCAGCACGACCATCTTCAATAGCAAAACATGTCTTCCCTAGCTAAACCATTCCTTTCCTAGAAATTAAAATAACAATCCATAGGATTTCAAGGTTGTTCGCCTAGCGCAACATAAATCCTCAACCTTCTCGTTAGGCATTTGTATAGCTCTGCTATACAATCTAAGCTCTAACTCATTTTAGGGTTCTAAGGTTGTCGTTCGTTACGCCCTAAATCTTCATATCTTCCAAGCTATTTGTGTAATCGTTTCACACGAATGTAAGCCCTAATTAAATAAAATTGTCAGGATGAAACACCTAAATATTTCTCCTCAAAATTTAAGCCAAACATTAGGATAGTTTGGGAAGTCACCGAGGTTCTCCTCTGGATCCATGACATCCCCTAGTTCTTCCTCCTTTGGACTCTACAACAAAATGTTCCAAAATTTGAGCCATTCCCCTTTCACACCTCTTTGTCCGATTTCGTTGAAAAGTCCCATCTTTTTGAAGTCCTTGAAGATAATTTTTCCTGATTTTTATCGAGAGTATTCTTAAGTGATTTTGGTCATTTAAGATGTAATTAACTATAGAGGCTTGCCCTTATAGGAAGCTTTTCCAAACCCAGCTTAAAATAAAACCTATTTAATTTTTCATATTAAATAGGGAATTTGTCGGCAAATAAAATAGTTTCGTAGACCAAATGAACGTCATATATTTCTTAATTTATTTGATTGAGCCTCATCTTTAAGTCTTGTGTTTATCCTTCGGGATAGACACAAGATTTGAGGTACAACGCTCTTTAATTTAAACTATGAAAATATGGGGTTAGTTTAATTTCTTCTTTTTCTAAACTTAATTCTATATGTAAATTAAAGCGTCCTTCCAAAGCGGGTGACGGGATTTTGATTCCGGTGACCGACAGCTTCTTTCAGGCAACTCTCAAACTAAAAATAGCGTCGACAGAGTTCTTATATTCTAAATTTATGCTTTTTAAGGATCCTAAGTTTAACAAATTACAAATATTTTTGAACTAGAAAGAAAATCAAGATTCCTAAGTTTAATACTAAATATTCTTATATGTTAGTTTTAGTCTGATTCACTAGAATTTCTTCTATGTTGTAGTACAACATTCCTGAAGAAAAATTATATGAGATCCTAAAGACACCCACTACCTCAAATTAACATATTTGGTTTTATAAAGTTGTAGTATCACTTGAGGACAAGTAACGTTTAAATTTGGGAGAATTTGATATGTATTTAATTATACTAATTTTTTCTTTATTTTACACATGTTTTCTCATGAAATTGTACTTTGATGGAAGATATTTTTATGTTTATGATGCAAGTATAACATGTAGGATCATTGGAACAAATTTGGACTGAATCGGAGAAAAACATAACCAACTGGAGCAAAGGTGCTGATTATGGTCTAGGCGCCTAGGCATTGCAAGTACATCTTGGTACCTAGGCACCCAAACTTTTTGATGCAGATAGAAAGAATGGCTTTCAGGTGCTGCAGACTAGGCACCAAGGTGTTGCAGTTCAAATGATTACTTTTTACCAGTTATTTTATGGTTGTTGACAATTCAGATGGGGAGATTGAAGAAGATTTAGAGCAGAGGAGAGGATGGTTAGAAGAGGTTCGAGAGGGGGTATGGAGAGAAGTGATAAAAGTCCTGGATTTACTTTAAAAGAGTATGTAAGAGTAGAAACCCTTATTCTAGAGAGATTAAAGAGGGGAATTTGAGAGAATTTGTAAGGGGTTTACGACAACACATTAAATAGCACTGTGGAAAACATCATCCAGTGGAATTTGCTTGGGCAAAAGCTAAGTATCATGTATAATCTTATTTAATTATTGTTGTAAACACATATTTGGTTAATTTGCTTGGTTTGAATGAAGTTTTCTTTGGTGTTTTACATGTGTAGTGAGTAGATTTCTTATACTATTCTCTTGTGATGGATATGTTAGATTAGTAGGGTTGTGAATGCTTTGAAATGATCTTTAATTTCATGTGATGAGTATATCTCTATACTTAATTTACATGTTGTTTTGGCCATATAACCTGTTAAAATTTGTTGTGACCCATTAAGACTCGACAAAGGAATGATGAAATAATATAGAATACTCTCATTGTATAAATGGATATGAAAGATGAGTCATTGGGGCAATGAAACTTAGAGAAAAAGGTTTTAATGGGTGTAAATTAGGGACTCTAGGGTGACATACTAGAATCCTATCCAATTTGATCTAGGGTTTACTGAATTAAAGCTAGGTTAGCCAAATTGAGGACATAAATTGGGGACTATAGAGTGCTAGAATTCTAACCAATGTAATCTAGGGTTTAAGGAATTATTACTAGGTTAACCAAACCTATTTATGCACTCGACAGAGGGTGTGGAGAGGAATACATCCTTTGTTACTATCATATTACAATTCTTAGAATTAACACCTACAATCTCCCTAGGATATGATAAGAGAAAAGTATCCTTATCAATCTTGAATTTCACCTGTTTAAATGATCTAGACAAGTTTAATTTAGGAGTAGAAATGTAAGTTAGGGTTTGTTATTGAAAAAAGTCACCTTTAGTAACTTTCCAAACAAAGACCTGAAAGTAGTAGGCTGGAATTAACCCTTAGGCTGTTAGGTGGAAAACTAAGCATGCTCTACCATCCTTGTGGATTGACATTCTAGACTCAAGTAGAGCTCTATATTAAGAAAGAAATACATGCATTTGTGTAGGTACCCTGGAACTTAGGTGGAGATTCAGAGTTAAA